>OMNN01097232.1:0-13673 GCA_900302755.1 Chromis chromis
GACCTTATAAACATCTTTATGAGGTCTTTATAAAACATAGATATTATCATCAACGTATTGCGTTTGTTTAACCGCTATGTAATGATACAAGCTTAGAGGGCTGGTGATGTAACAGCGTGGCTCCAACTTGGCTCCTGGCCAGTGGAAACGCAAACCGGTTCTTAGGAGGAACGGAGTTTGAACCAACAAAGCTCCGAAGGAGGACCACAACAACAAGAGTGGTTCCGACCGCAGAACCAGCAAGTGGTTCGACCGGCTGGACGCACTCCTGGTTCACCGGCCGGCGTTTACGTCATCATACGTCCTCATACGTCCTCATACGTCATTGGCTTAATTTGCATGATCTCCCCGGTACTTCAGACCGCGGTCGAAACGCGGACGACATGGGCAACAGGAACTTTTTAGTTCCTCAAAAAAAAGCCCAGGAACTATTTAGTTCCTAGTTCCTGCGGTCGAAAAGGGGCTAAGTAGTAAAATATGTATAGTATGTACAGTCACCATTTGTCACCTGCGCGCCTTTGGAAAAAAATTATTGAATTGTTGATTCCAGGCTTTCACATTTTTGTAAAAATAAATAATCAAAGAAATTCTACAAGAAATTATCATTTTTCTTTCCTTTAATGATTTTTGGAATTATAACTGTGTCATACGGCACAAAAGTCTCTCTACTTCTACTCATACTGCACAGAAGACATTTTTGAGTTCTCCATACGTCTATCTATGGTTTTACTGTTTCCATAGAGGTGCAGGACTTTATATTGCAGTGAAAAATGAGCTCACAGTGAGTTCAGTGGGTTCAGAGGGTTTAAGTATTCGTAGTCCTTATATTGATATGATATGTTCTCTTCTGACCTTTACTGCAAGTTTCTGTGGCGATAAATCTGGCAGAGGTGACTTGCTGCAAGCCATGTACCTGAAGTGTGGCAATGCCAAACTGGGAGGACCCCCTGAAAACAATAAAGGGAATTTATCTGCTGGCTGGCATGAAAATGCATGAACACGCCCTTCAGGAATTGGAGAGAGGTGATTTAGGGAGGATGTCTATGCTGCTGTGGTTACCGTGTTGCTTAGTTTCCCTGGTCTGTAATAAAATAGATGAATGGAAAACAAGCATGCTGAGAATTCCTGGTGCATAGTAAAGGTCAGATGCTGTGTGGTAATATTGCACAGGTGTGAAAATAGGTAACACAGTGAGGAAAGAGACACAATAGCTGAGGTGCAACTGCTTCTTAAGTTAGTAACAAGTGCAGGGCTTAGTTGAATTTTAGCATCTGACCGGGGAGGTAATGCAAAGCAGCCTTTTTGTTAACTCTGAGCTATTTTACAGTTTATGTTTTGAAGGAATAATTTGACATCACTTAGCAATCATTAACACCTCTAAAGATGACTAATTTCCAAGTTCTGCAAGGCCAATGCGGGCTCCATGTCTACCTGTGAAATCTCAATGGCCACCCCAGACAGGATAGGTCAAGTTCATTCACTAAAATTCACTAGTGTCCAAATTTCAGCGAATGCAACTACACTATATTGATACAAGTGAAAACAGCATTAGATTACTGTGACGGCTATGTGTAGCAGCATCTGTCAGCTGTTTAGCCCATCTATTTACATCACAGAGAGCGCAAAAGACACAGTTTGCAGGTCTTTTGGTCACGGAGGCACAAACAGACCTCAATGTGTTAACAGGAGCTGAAGTTTAGTTTGTTGCTTCCAGTTGTTTGTGGGAGTCCTTCCTCTACATTTATTAAATGCCTGCAGCAGCAGACTGCAGCAGGATCCATATGTGGTTTTCGAAAGAGAGAGCAGTGTGAACATTTATGCATAACACAACACAATGCAACACAACATAGGTTATTATCATAAATTATCCCTGACATAGAGACAGGATTGATCAGGATCTAATGTTACAAGACACAGTATACTTTTCAAAACCAGAGTCACAGAATATGAGCTACTGTTACATCATTTGTTACAACACAATCCTGAACTCCACCACAGCTGGATATTGTTTTACTGGAAAAGTCAGATCCTAAAGTCAAACACAATGTATTGTACCAGAATTTTCAGTGTTCATAAACTATGGATGTCTTGCCTATGGGTGAACTTTTTTCCTCTACAATACACTGCAGTATCTTTTCTCCTGCACTATTCTGAACTGTGGTCACCCTAATGACCAAAAGTCTTCCACTAGAGTCTCTACCACAACAGAGTTAGTTAAATTCAGTTATGGTTGTTGTTTTCAGTGACTCCATCTGGCCTCTATGAAACCTTTCTGGTGGTGGCACTGGTTATACAATGTTCATTTTAATCCTTACCATGCTACATTCTACATTTGGACAGAGCAAAGCGAGAAACTAAAAGAAACATGCACTAAAGCACTAAACCACGAATGTAAACACCACACAGAGGTTTATATTGTTCGATTTTCATTATGGCATCAATGTCAGACTATACTGAACAGTGCTGCAGCAGAAGTATTGCTGGACCATGAAAGCACCCCGACGTCCCATGAATATATCTGCAAGAGCATTAATTAAAGTCAAAAAAATGAAATGAAATTTTACACTTGAACTGCTGCTCAAAAGGGTGCTGTATGCGTGCACACCAGGGACCGAAACTCCTTCTGGTTTTAAACGTCTGCAGCCTTTATGCATGAATTCTGAACTGTGACCTCACCTCAGAGGTCCACGAGGCCTTGTTCTGCAGCCACAAAAATTTCATATCAACCCTGAATATCAGTGGCGAAACGTCGTGCCAAAAGCTCCATTTCATGTATTACAGGCAATCCTTCAGGGAATACTCCTGTGTGATTAATTTCCATTTCAAAGCTAAAAGCTCATGGAATGATGTCAGGCAGTGGGTTTGAAGTGGCGCACATTCAAATGGGAGCAGAAAAAATAAAATAAATAATAACACACAGAGGGAGACAGTATCACGCAGTGGCACACAACAAAAATATGCGTTTTTAAAAAACTTGAAGGTACCCACAATATGCACAAGAGCCTCTTCACTTCGACGCCTGCACACACACACACTTTCAAAGTTGCTCAGGGTCACAGTTTTGATTTCTTGGCTTGTTACCTCATTTAACTATCATATGAAAGCAGGTTTCTAACTGCATGTGGTGCGCTCCTCAGTCCTCTTCCTTCTCATCTTTGGCGTACCACCTACCCGATGCTGCCACCTGCCGCCCCCTCCCCCCACCTCCACCGCCTCCTCAAATCCGCCAGGCTCTAATTGGCCTCGTGTCCTTCACAACAGAGAGCGGCGCTGAGAGCCGGACGGAGCGTGCTAGCAGGCTAATAGAGACATCTCGAAATGCCAGGTCACCGACTGGGCCGCTAGCTCTCCTCCCAGCCTTGTCATGCTGCTTACAGTTAACCTTTTCATTAGACGGCATTTGTCGACAACAGGGACTTTTCTAGTCATACATGTGGTCCGTCAAAGGAGCACGGTGGCGTGGGAGATGAAAGGGTGTATGATGTGTTTATTTCGGTATAGACGCAGCAGCAAAAATGTCTACCTGAACAAGAGATATCTAGAAAATTCTAACTATTGCTATTGCTGTTCATGATCTGCATTCTTTCAGCTTTCATTAAAAACATCTCTGTATCGTCGGTTTCAATGTCAGCGGCCTCATATCAAGAAGGTTAAAGGTTTGAGCCTTTCTTTGTGGGTTTGCATGTTCTCCCTGTGCTTGTGTGGGTTTTCTCCAGGTGCTTCCTCCCACAGTCCAGACATGCATGGTAGGTTAAATGGTGATTCTAAATTGACCATGAGTCTGAGCGTGCAATGTTGTGTGTCTCTCTGTGTTGGCCCTGCAATGGACCAGCGACCTGTCTCACCCAATGTCAGCTGGCGACCCTCTACAGCATGGGTGTCAAACTCTGGCCCGCGGGCCACATTTGGCCCGCAGTGTAATTATATTTGGGCCTTGGGGCAATACCAAATGACTACTAGAGCTGGCCCGCCAGTATTATACAGTGCATGTACCGCTAATACTACAAATCCCGGAATGCTCTGCCGGTGTTTTGGCACATCAATCAGGACAGGACCCATAAACACCCTCTCCTCTGTTATAATCAGGGTCGTCTATTCTTGCCAATACGGTAGATCACTGACCTGATCTACTGTGCTTGCTACCTGCGGCTGTGGCGGCAGGCTGCTGCGGTCAACTGCGGCTGCATTTGGGGTAAAAAAAACAAAAAAAACGTTCTGGCCACCGGCTTGGAACAGATCGGCCGTTCGGGAAAACTCCCGAACCTCCCTATGGCCAGCCCACCCCTGTATGTGAGCAACTATTCTCCTCCATGAAGATGACCAAAACATCTCACAGGAGACTGATGAACACCTCGATCCTGAGGATTTCCTCAGCTCAACGTTTTCTTTATGCACCTTTTCTTGCTCCTCCAATGCATGGGCTTAAATGGTCATATATCAAGTTACTGCTAATGCAAGGAGAATATAGCCTTGTCCTGCTGCGTCACATTAAAAGCATTCAACTGGCAAAACACGCGTGAAGTCAAATGCATAAAGCAAAACACAATTAGGAAAAACCAACAGTAAAATCTCTTTCCTGAAACAATGTTCTTGTTTATCTGGATGCTCCACTGACTTCACCGAGAACAGCTGGAAATGCATCAGACCTAAATACTACTTTCTGCAGATATACACAACCAGGAAATTGTTTCTAGAAACAATATTTTGGTTCCTTTTTTTTCCCGCAAACAATATTATAGTTACAGAGTTTCTTAAATAGAAATTCAGAAACAGATATCTAAACCTGGGGAAATAAAACCCAAACTATGCATGACTGGATATCACCACACAAGGAACAGTTCTTTATGCTTTTGTTTCTTTAGCTGTTAAAGCCGATACACCTTTGACTCTATCTTATTTTCTTAATGCCCTGGTGATGACTGCAGAGCAAAGAAACACATTCTTGAGGATTAAAAATTTCCTCTTCACTGCTAATACTCAATAAATTACTATCTCGCATTTTTCTAACAACATCTGGGAGACGGTGACCAGATCACTGCACAAACACATTACATTCTGCTGCCATATGTTAATTCTGAAGCGACACCTTTCACACCTAGATGTCTGTCGATACATTTCCTTTGTATATCTGATTTTTTGTAATATTTTATCGTCCTCTTTTCATCTCAAAGACTACATCGGATCATTTGATTGAAATCAGACTGTCTGTGGGAATAAAGGTAAAATATAACAAATAATAAACGGCTGATGATGATGTATTATGTATCAGAGGTACATATTAAGGCGTGTTTAACCCTCTGAACTTCAAAACTTGCCAAAATTATACCATTTATCAGAGCTGGAAACTGTTAAAACAGAATGAATTGTCGAATTTTCCTTGAACTACTCACCTGTGAAGCATGTTTCCATTGGAAAACGGAACCAAATCTAAGCAGAGAACTGTGATATTTCATCAAAATCACCTTATTCTACATGACTTATTTAAAAATTTGTTAAAAATAAACAGTTTCCTTTCAACAGATTTTGTAAAAAACAAAAAATTCTATGTTTCTCGCAAAACCAAGTCAAGTGCAACCAACAGTCATGTGAGAAAAATGTATGTAAACAAAATAAAAATGCATGTAGTAAATGATCTATTATGTGTGATTCTTCTTTTTCCAGTATTGGAACTTGTCAGACGTGCTGATTCCAAGTTTGGTTAAACTTTAAAATATAACTAATCAACGAAATTCAACTTTTCTTGACATTACAACAGCATCGTACATTCTCTCTACTTCTATTCATGGTTGTGCTGTTTCCATAGAGCTTCAGGACTTTATATTGCAGTAGAGTAGAGAAAAAAACTTCGAAATCACTCAGGGTTTAGAGGGTTTAACATACTTACTAAAATTAATACTAAACAGTATCTCCGTTGTTTCACACGTTATCTTTTAACAAACCCTCATCTATTGATGATGAGACCTGATTATTCATTTAAGGAGCACTCTAATCTAGTATTTGATTGACCTGAAGATCAGCTCAAAGAAAGAGAAAAAAAGATTCAGTGTCGGTATAATGTTCTGATCTTGTCTGTCCACCAAACACGGAAACTGTGACCTTTTTCCAGATGGCCTATAATAAAGCAAAGATGAGCCACTATGCAGTTTTGGCAACAAATCACGCATGGTGTGACCTGCCACTCATCTGGGCCAGCTAATTAGTAATAAATAAATGCCCCATCAAAGTGATAGTTACAGTAAGGATTACCAGTTATACTGTATTATGACAGACAGACTATGTGGACATTTGTTGACGTTGATGGATCCTATACATTACTCTAAGTTGTATTAGGAGGTAGCAGCAAATCTAACAAACTTGCCAGTCAAAGGTGAAAAATAGACTTCGAACACCCACTGAAAGGCTCAGCTATCCTTTAGCAAAGGCAAGCAATGTTTGCTGTCTATAGTTTATCCTAAATAAATCTATAAAAATAGCTCTGGATGGGTTCCATATGTCAATGTTTTCCAGCTAAAATACCACTTTTCTCCATATGACCTGACATACTGCGAGCCAAAAGAAAGAAAACAAACTTGTCCTTCAGCCAAAGGCAGCATGCAAGTTGAAGTTGGTTTTTAATCAGTCTGGCTGCTCTCGATCAACTTTTATTTTGCACAGCAAGCACTGCTGTTTCCAGTTTCCTGATATAAAGCTGTATGAAAGGTTGTCATCAAAAAAGGCTTACTGCAAGGCGAGCAAAGGATTCATATGTTTGCTTTGTTTGAAAAGTGATTCTTTATTAAAACCTGAAGAGTGCAACATTTCCAAAAACTTGCGTTGTTTTTTCTCACATGACTTGAATGCAGCACAAAGCTAAAGAACCAGCCAATTAGATTGCAGTGCTGGGTGGTCGACCAGCTTCAGGTGCTGTGTCTGGCCGTCGGGTTTTCATCTGAGTTTGGAATAAACAGACCTTTGCTTCCAGTGATGAGTGAAAGCCAAAAGATGGAGGTCACCCAAACGGAAAAGGAGGCCAACGCGGACATTTCAATTGGCGTTTCCATCTGTTGTGCTGCTCCGCTAATATCACCCCCACGTATTTTTCACTGATGGAGCAATGCCTGAGCTGTGCATATATATTGTACATGATAAAGAATGCATAGCAATCTGCATTATTAAACAGCCACATAAAGCATTCATGAATATCGTTTAGATGATAGCTTGGCAGTGAAAGGTTCCCTTTATTGTTTAGTGTGTTGATGTGTGCTTGCACAACTGTGGTAACTAGGTTTAAACAGGTGTTTTCCAATTCAGCCCAGGGGTCCTTTGCTGCTTTTAAAGACATTAGAAGTACCCTGCTGAAATATTAACTGGGTTAGTTCTGTCTGAACCCCCAGCATTTTCTGGTTATAGTCTTGTCACATTGTAATCACTGTGGGCTCATTGTTCACTGCAATATAAAGTCCTGCACCTCTGTGGAAACAGTAAAACCATAGATAGATGTATGGAGTACTGTATAGTGCAGATATAATGCATAAGTCATGAAAGAAGAAAAAACAAAAGTTGAATTTCTTTGATTATTTGCTTTACATAAAGTGAAAAAAAAAAAATGGAATCAGCATTCACAACATTGCACCAAGTGCCCTCAGGTATATATTCAAGATATTTCACCATGCAGAATGTATCACAACTTGCTTGCTCTTCTCTATACAGTTTTCAGATCATATTGCAACTAATTTATTGGTCAGGTTGCTTTCTTTGGCTCTCAATCTCTCTGATTAGTTTCCATTCTTTCCATACTCTATCTTCTCTGTAAACACAGCCTGCAGTTTAGCCAAAAAATAAAAAAAACATAAACACTGAATGTGTCACATGACTCTTTGTCATAGCTGAGTCAGTCCAGGCTACTTAGTTGCGCTAGAAAGTCATTTCAATTATTATTTCTGTTTTCACAGCTTTTGGTTCAAATAAACGGTATAATTTTGGTGATATTTTAAAAAGATAACATGCTTTTCAAACTTGCGAATTGTGGCTTTACCAAGATTAAATTACTATAGGTTGTTATATTGTTTTTTTGTATCCTATTTTTGGTAACTTAACCAAATCTGGACACTGGGTAAGACAAACATTAGACCAGATTAGCCTCTGAAGATCTTACTTGATCTCGCTCTCTTGAACCCGCTCCTCATCCAGATCTTCAATAAACTTCTCCCCCTTCATCCAGTAGATAAGTGGACTGACGTCTCCGCTGTATCCAAAGAACGCTCTGCATGTCAAGTTGACAGGAGTACCTGTGGGAGACAAGAGACAAGAGATGAAGGACCCAGAATCTACACATCTGGTGAGAATTTAGGCTATTTAAAAATATCAGGATGGTTAAGTATGCACTGTTGCATTGTGGTTATTCTTGCACCATCAACCATCTCAACAAGAAATAAAAACAAACAAAAGCTGCACAGAAAAATCACTTGTTTTTCCCTCAAATTATTCCAGCACAACCTCAGCGGACTCATCGTATGATGAGTGTTGGGCAGAACTTTCTTGGCCAACGTTGGTGCTGGCAGCTGAACACAAACAAACACAGAAAAATCTATGAAAAACAGACGATCACAATGTCTGCTCTTCTCTGCCGTGCCCTGGAGATGGTGGATATCTGGTGATATCTGATTCAACAAGCACCCGCTCTGAACATCTAGACACACACTTATTAAACCTATTCTCTTTCCAGACTTCAATTTTCACACTTCACAAACTCCATAACAGCCGTCCTGATTCCATCAATTCCTAAACCGTCTCTCACTCTCCAGAGGTGCCATCTTAAACCATCCAAGACCCCTTTTAAAGTCCCCGATGGCCTCTTAAACTTTAAAACGCTCTCTTGAACCCTCTTTCACGCTAACTTTCTACCACTGTTGTACCTTTATAAAAGCCCTTGTACTCCTCAATAGCCCCTTTCTTTGTCAGATCCTACTTTCAAATTTCAACCACTGTATTTTGCAGGAAGTACTTTGGTAAATTTTAAACACATAAGTAGGGCACAGCTTTTAAGGACAGTGGTTTATGCTGTTAATAAATCCATATGCTGTGAATCATAATGCGTACTGATTTTTTTACACTTTTCTGTACACCCTAAGCTGAAGTTCCACCTGCATATTATCCATAGACCCTTGTAGCTCTCTGGAAGCTAGACTGTGATTACATCTACCTTTATTCCTACTGGTAGCATGCAGCTTTTCACATGGGTAAAAAAATAAAGGGTGCTTATTACTGCTAGCTGGGGTCAATGCTGCAGTGCAGTGGCTTGATTGCACCCCAATTTTATCGCAGCAAATCCTTCTATTTTCAATGTCTTAATAGAGAATAGTGATGGTGGATATTTAGTAACCATTGCCAACATTTGAGAACGAACAAGTTCATAAAAGTAGCTAAATAAACCTGCAAACTGCTGTCAAGACAACATAACAGCATATCAAAATTAAAGAGGTTGACTCTTTTAGACCACAGATTTAATAAAAGATGATTGAATAAAAAATAGCCACATAAAAGATGTCAAATAAAGTCAACAGAATTATTAGTCACCTTGACAGAGATGATGTTTAAAGACGAGCAGGTTTGAGCATACTGCGTAGAAACTCCCATTAGAAAAACATGGAGATGAAAGTGTTATATATAAGATATGCAGATTATACATATCAATAATTCACCATGCATGTACAGAGGCAGGATTTTAAAGCTACATTATATTTTTTGTTTTACTTTTTACCACTTGGGGCAGTGGAGGATTGATCACCTCATGAAACTGCTGCTACATTTTGACTATCAACACATTCAGCAGACACAGAGAAACCCTGGAATGATGAATGAATCTACTTTCTTCACTGTCTGTTTTCCACTGAGATGGGGCATGTCACGTAGAGTTGCTTGCTGGAAATAAAGGTCATGAATGTGTTAAAACTGAACCAAAACAGTGGAGTTGCTGGCTGCAAAACCAAAAAACAAGCTAAAAAAAATGCCAAAATACTCTGAGAGCTGAGGGATCTTCAGAGTTGGATGGACATTCTTTGTGGGTGTATCATTAAGAGCAACCTTTTTCAAATCACACAGTAATTTGGTGCAGATTCAATGACATAATATTGATTTATGTGGCTCTAAAGTTTAAACAATGGCATCAAAAGCTACAACAATTATCAATTAATCAATTAGTTGCCAACTATTAGATTGATCGCCAACTATTTTGGTTGTCAATTAATTTGTTTGAGATATTTTTTAAAGAAAAAAACAGTCAAAAATCTCTGATTTCAGCTTTTTAAATTTGATTATTTTCCGTTTTCTTTCCTACTCTGTGACCGCAAACAGAATATCTTTAGGTTGTGGACAAAAAGAGACATTTAAGGATGTCATCTTGGACTTTGGGAAACACTGATCAATAATTTTCACGATTTTGGGACATTTAATAGACCAAACAACTAATCAAGAAAATAATCAACAATGAAGATGCTCAGTTGAACCCCTAATGGCACCTTAAGCATGGCACCACACATACATTGAGTTGAAGAGTTAAAAAGATTAAATGGTTGAAACCTATATTAAAAAATGCACATGTGCAGGAATGTGCCTTCGTGGGCCACTGTCTGCTCTGTGTTTGCACGGAAAAAAAAATCCTGGCTTTGTAAATCTGAATCAAAGTGGCTCAAATTGATCCACAACACTATTCAACGATTGTCCTGTGTGTATTTGTGCTTGTGCATATTAATACTTGTGCACGGGATAGGAGGAAATCGGGCAGTGGGAGTGCTACCTAACTGAATATCAACAATCTCTCTCCAGAATCGCAAACTTCACCTTTCAATTAAAGCTAAAGCAATTGGGTGCATTTGAAATGAATCTACACACACATAAGCTGAAGTTGTAGCTAAAATGCAAGTACTAAAAGCTGTTTAAGTGTCAATTTAAACAGAAGCACTGGCAGAAATTCCAGTTAGCAAATGCAAGACTGGAAGAGAAAGAAAGAAAAGTCAGATCAAGACATTTGAGATCATTTTTCTATTGAACCAGACTTGCTGCGACGATCAGTTCCATGACAAGAGAGGTATAAGAGCACATATCAACAGTGAAACTCCTTCCTTCACATCAGCAGGAGTTCGTCTCATATCCTCTGTGACTGCAGACAGACACAACCCCTTTAAACACGTGTCATTTCTCCGCTCTGGATTAGAGACCTCTCACTTTTCGTTCACACTTATCACACACGGGGCGACGACTGGTGCCACGTCCGCGGATGTGTGGCCCTGTGCTGCGACAGGGCAAGAGAAAAAGGATCATCAAAGTCGGGGGGGGAATCACTCTGATCCGCTGAAACAGCCGCCGATGATCAAGGAGGCTCCATCAGTTGTGTGTCCGTAAAGGCAAAAAGGTGATTCAGCATCTCTTCATTAGCTCTCCTTGCTCACTGGCCCTGTGGCGAGGACTCAGAAGTCTGTGAGATGGGAGATAACCGTGGCGTATAATTGGGTACTTGCTAGTTCAAAGATAATAGGGATTTTATTTTACCAAGCCTGCTCTAATTTGGCCCTCTAGTGCAGTCTAGTGCGCTCAGATGATAGCTACACCGTTAACAGGGAAAATCTGGTTGGGAGATATGGAAGGCCGTGAAGTGGGGGACATTTTTTTTGTCTCGTGGCTCAACAAAAATGTTACCCACAGCTTAGAGAGGAGAGTTGTGTGTGTTGTGTGTGAGAGAGAATAACTTTTGGGGTCTGTCCTGGACCACACACACACTTATTCACACATATTGCTATGCCTCGCAATTCCACCAGGGGTCTCTGTTGTGCTACAAAGCGAGAAGGCCGGTGTGCAGGAAGAGCACATAAAACAACAACAACAACAACAACAAAAAAGCCCTAAACACACCATTTTGACAGGTGCAGACAACAGTAAAAAGAAACACGGATTCCTTTTTGTCTGCCACCTTTGATGTCAAGAGGCTTCAACCCATGGATTCGAACAGCATGTTGTGTTGTAGCGCTGACAGCTCCACTGCTGCGCTGACACCAGCCGCAGTGTCACCCTCCAAGACTCCCTCCAAAAAGGGTGGGGGCTCTGGGTGCTCATGGTTGCATGTTATTCCCTTAACGATGGCGTGTTAATTTGGCTTAACTGAGAGCAGCTAAGACTGCAGAGGCAGAGGTAATGTGCTCAGTCTGGGAAATGCACAAAACAGCCATGCAGGGGATTTAAGCGCACCAGATTCGAACATTCAAATCCCAACCTCTGGTCTTGGTTGGTGGGGAGGGTAAAGTGAGTCTTAATGCGATTGTCTCCTCGCTCTTATCTCCCCCCTGCGCCTCTGGAGCATCTCTCTCAGTCATTGTGGCTGCAGGACGGGGGGACGTCAGCAAAGATTCCCGTAGCTAAAGCAGACAGACTGGAAGCTGTGAAAGCGTGAAACACCACAGAGGAGTGGAAAAGCAGGCAAAGAGAGAGAGAGACAGAGAGAGAGAGAGCGCATTTCTGCATCTGTGTGCACAGGTGTAGCATGAGAGGGAAGTGGGTGCAGGTCTGTGTGGATGAAAAAAGAAGAGCTATTCAAAGGAATCACACACATGGGAGAGAACAAACCATTCTTCATGCAGAATTGAAAACCTCCTCCACTGAGTGAGCAGAGCATCGTACTGCCCTTGTGCGCTGAAGATTACATAGATTACAGATCACTACATCTGCATGCAGTGCGTGCACCATCCATGTCGAGTTAATCTACCAGCGTTTCCCATTCAGATCCAAACAATCAAGCTCTTGAGTAGGGAAGCCTTTCTTTTCTTTTTTTTCTTCCTTTTTTTTGTTGCTTTTAACAGCCTTGAATAAATTAAGCCCTGCAGCTAGCAGGAATAATACTTCAGAGAGGGAAGTGACTGAGCTTTTCAGAGTTTTATTTTTTTATTTTTTTTGGGAAGGGCATTTGCAATCGTAACAGCACTGAAGACACATATAGCTTTAATGTTTTTCAGTAGTGAGATGGGAAGCAATTTAGGAGGCTGGCAATTAAAGACAAATAATGCAACACAGGAAGAGCACACTTTTCAAATTACTGATAATCCGCAAGCAAGTTTTGAAGTCTTTGCAAAATGGCTTTTATACGTACTTTTATACATTTACATTAACGTATGCCAACTGCTGCCTGGAAGATTGTGTAGGGAAAGCTCAGTTAAAAACCTTAAAACACTCTTAACATTTAAAGTTCTACTTTTACTTTGTGATTGACAGGAAACAGTCTCACCACAAAGTCCAAGTTCTTTAACTTTTTTGATCGTATCACAGGGGTGAAAAGTTTTTAAAACACTCAATAAAATGAACATTTCAATGTCAACTTTGCTTCATCTGCTGACAAGGGTCATGTAAAATGATTGAAAGCTCCAGAACAGCTACTGAATTGACCTTGTTTATAGATTTACTTTAATCAGCTAAAACAAACTGCTTTAAGAAATGGTTGGCAGTAATATTCAGTATGTATGGTTTGTAGTTAAAGGGTTAAAACACTAAAAAGACACAGGCAGAGTCCATATCTTCTTGTGTCCATACAAAATGCGATGTATTGATATGCAAATACAAATTAGTAAGCTATTATGTAAAAACCTGCTTAGAAGAAACACAACATTTGTATGTCTTTCTGCATGACATGTAGACTCTATGGATAGTTTAGG
>OMNN01097232.1:13693-46091 GCA_900302755.1 Chromis chromis
GGATAGTTTAGGCGTCATGAAAAAAAGTTACACTCAGTTCCTTAAGGTCAAAAATGTCCTCATACATGAGATATAAATATGATGCCACAACCTATGGCCTTCAGAGTCATTAAATCTCAAGCTAATTAAACACCTATAGAAACCTTTGGAGTGATATGTTGGATTCCACTTTCCACCAACCTCATCAAAACACTATGTTAGAGCTGCATGATTATAATAAACACAATAATTTCAATCAATGTTAAGACCACGTTTCCTAATCACAATAATTAATTGATTCTAGGGACAAAATATTCTTACTCTCCATGTTGTGCTACATTCCTGCTAATGTACAAATCTTTGCATCAAAATAAGAATGGTACTTATTCACAGAGCAGAAGCAAAATAGAACCAAAGGGTTTCTTCCAGTTTCACATTGTGCGATACGATGATGCACTGTATGGTGTTGCTGTTAAGCCTTGATGTTACTGCATGGAAGATGTCATTGCACAAATGCTCAGTAGGTCCTATCTACTTGTAGAGTCGTAGACAGGGACTATGCATGCAAACACAAGTTTTGGTTGTGGACGTACGCAAACAAGTTGGAAGACTTGACGAGATGACGGAATTTACATCATGCGGAACCTTGCAGAAACTCATGGAAAGAGAAACTAAATCTTGACCTTGATGCGATCATCGTACTGCACTTTTGGTGTATTTTTTCAGCTGGTTGGACAAGTTAGGTGTTCTTGCATCACATCAATTGCCCAAAATCCAAGGTACCTCCCAGCAATGATGATGTTCTGTTTCGAGGGACTAACTCTTCACCTTCTGCATCTGCCTTTCCTCTCTCTGTACATCACTCTTCTACTTTGTACTGCAACTGCAACATCCAGGAAATGTTTGCACAGGCTGCCAAAGTCAAGCCAAAACATCTTGATCGTTGTCTGGCAACATGAAGCACTTGATCAGATATGCAGTAGAGTTTTGTATGAGGAGAGCATGCGTTTTAAACTTAATTATTGCAGTCGATGATGCATATTTAATGACGGGAGCCCAAAATTGTGATTGAGATTCGACTAATTGTGCAGCCTGAACCAAGTTAGAGTATATCTTCTGTTCAGTAGAGGTCAGAGATGAGGAGAATCTATGCAAAAGAGCACTGACTCTGACCTACTTCCTCTGACGTCTTTTTGCTTTAATTTTCCACCCATTTGTATAATCTCCCAAATATATAAAGCCAGAATCAAAAAACAATCCTTCAATCATAAAAACCTTTTTGCTTCAGACAAGATAAACAGGAAGTGTTTTTAAGAAACAACCACTTCACAAAATGTCAGAGTGACACTTCCATTGTTCCTGCACTATATGAAGACTCATCTTTTCTCTCTTGTCTGTCTGAAACCTTACTCTCTCTGCTCTCTAATGAATTCTTCTCTTTAATGCAACAGTCTGGGCTCTACATAAAGTAACTCGAAGACTGCCCTGTGGCTTGTGATCAGCAGGATAGCAAGAGATTTATCTGGATTGAGGGAAAAAAAGCCCCAAATTGAATCAGTGGATAATTGTTGATGGTTGCAGGGGCTTTCCCAGATTCAGCGGGGGCATCTGGGCGGCATGAAGTGATTACAGGAAATCATTTTTACGGGCTTTGAATAAGAGTTTGATTTCTCATCTGTTCCTGTGACAACATCCAGGCAACGAAGGGTTACAGCAGTGACAGAGCCCTGTAATTGCGGCGGCTGGGTACCCACTCACAGCGGCGTTTGCCAGATGCGGCGCTTTAATTGTCTCTCTGTTCAGCATTCACTTTGTTTTGCTTATTACAGCCCAGGCCTCTCCAATCATGCATTTTAAGGCAGCCATTGACTGTGCTTGTTCAGTAGTCATTTAGCCACGTCGCCCCTCGCGTCTGGTCAATCTCCTGTTATTCATACTTCAACCTCATCGTCGCTAAGCAGGCAAACTACCGCCGCCATTTCCTCTTAATTAATAGCAGATATCAAGAGACACAATGCCATGTTTACACTGTTTTCCTGAACTTTAGAATCATGTTAACATGTGGCAGTCATAATGGGGAATGCTCAATGATGTGTTGTGAAATTACAATTTTCTCTGCTACTTTTTCGCAGAGGACGAAGCATGTCTGGGAAATTAAATAAGGTAATACTGTTGAATATTACAGGGGCAGTGAGAAACAAACAGGCCGGGGGTTGGGTTAATAACAAGTCCAACGCGAGCCTTGTGGAACAGAGCATGACATTTGCAAAGATCAACACCCACTCTCTGCACTGATGTTCTCATAATGCAACGTTCTTTAGTACAAAAGCGGCACCTATTACTGCCGCTCCATCCAGCAAAGAATCATTACCAATGTTAAACCTCGTGTTGCTTATAATCTCGTGTGGAGAAGTCACAGTCGAATTCTCCTAATGAAAAGCTCATTAGACATTAATGAAACACTTAAAGGGTACTTCACAAAACATTAGAGAAATGCCATGTTTGAATGGAGGGAAACAAGGTTGTACCACAATTAGAAAAGCATCAGATGATGACGGCAGTTGCCATGTCAACTTTGAAGCAGCTGCTATTTTTTGCTAACGGTTACGTGAGGCACTGCAAGGCACACGTGTGGTGCATATTGAGGCTTTATTGTGTTTTTTTTCTTTGGTTTGCATCAGTCGTTCTTACCGTTTCCTGAACGGCACCATTTTCCAGTTCATCCGTCTTGCCGCTGATCCAAATACGTGTCCTCAGACACATGAAAAAACATCCCCCGCCTTCAAAGGGTCCTGTCATTTATAATGATACAGCAAGAACGAAGAAAGTTTGCTGAAATCCCTGTCTTCCTCTTGCCCGTCCTGATTCTTAGTCTGAAATGCTGATGCTGCCGTTAGCTGAGAAATGAAAAAAAAAAGAGTTCCTGATTGTGAGAAAGCAGGGATTGGATACCAACAGGAGCTGAACACTCACTGGGCTTTGGTACAGAGCGATGCAGGCAGAGGAGGGACTCCGGCCGGGCTTACCGAAGAACGACAAAGCTGTCTGGAGAATCCCTAAGTGGCACCGTGTAGTTTAACTGCTGATAGAGGACCACAAAGGTGGAGAAAATGGAAAATATGATGGGGAGGGAAGCAAAAGAGACAGATGCACAATGACAGAGCGAAAGAGACTGATGGAACTAAATAGTAGGTTCCTGGAGGCCTTGCTGGGTCACCTTTGAAGCGTGCCCACACCCCCAACAGTCCCATTTCCTCGCCAAAGCTCCCTGTGGCTAGATGCTCAGCTTGGGCCCACTTTAGCAATGCTTTCAATGAATTTCTTCCTTAACTATTGTCCAGAGGATCTGAAGTGTTTTCTGCCTCCAGACGGCGCAAGCTTTCTTGTACTTTTCCACCAGTGTGCCGTATGACTGCAAAATTCAAATCTGCTCCTGTTAAAAAATGAGGGTTTTCTGCTCGCTAAGTCTCAGCCTCCATCCACTCTTGCTTATGTACACTTGCATTTGCTTGTTAATGATGAAATGTTATGACTCATGGCGGTTGCATGGCTGACTTTCAGGAGAGGCTGAATCTATCAAATACTATTTCGAGCCCCAGTCGAGCTCATTCCTGACAAATTACAGCAGTGTAGAATTGTGTTACTCACACCTACACACATAAGTCAATGACACTCCCAGGGAAAGCAGTCACTTCATGGATATAAACCCACAAAACCTCAGCTTAAGTTTCCGATGCTGTGGAGGCAGAGACATCGTGGAAGAGAAGTTCTTATGCTGGGATGAGACTAAACAACCAGAAAATGTTCATGGTAACATGAAAATGAGAAATATACAGTGCAGGATGCTATAGATTCAACTTAAAGGATTTATAAAGAAGCCCCAAAAGAGGGACAGAGTAAATAATAGAATGATAACTAAAAGGTGAGGAGAAACTGAGAGAACAAAATGCAGTCCAGAGATGGAATCGACTTGGAAATGTTGCTGTCTATGGTGGGTTCCTGAACTCCTTAAGCCACAGCCTCATTTACCTTTATGAAAGAAGCATAGTTTCTCCTTTAAAAGGTAAGACTGAGACGTGGTAGGAAAGGCCACAAAAGAGCCACAAAGTCTGCATGAGAAGGTAGAAGGGATGACGGCAGCTTGAGTCCATAACAGGACTGAGGTTTGCATCCCGTGTAGAACTTTTATTAGGTTTTTGTTTAGTTTCGTCTTCAATTGTTGGCTACGTTTGGCTTTGACTTGCTGTTTAGTTAGGTTTGGACACCAAAACTATGTGGCTAGGTACAGTAAAATATCACGCACTGGTTGACACTTTCACAACTACATTGGTTAAGTTTAGGCCTCAAAGTGACTTGGATGACCCTTTCACATCTTGTTTGCAACTTTTCCACAATTTTCTGGGTTACCAGTGAGATGAGTCAGGCCCCAAATAATATATAATTAGTTGAGACACTAAATCAGTGCAACAAATGGCAAGTGGTCTGCACTTATATATTGCTTTTCTAACTTAGTGGCTTTACATATTCACTCATTCTCACATACATTCACACACCAATAGCGATGGAGCTGCCATTCAAGGTGCATGCCTGCCATTGGGTTCAGTGTCTTGCCCAAGGACACTTCAACATGTGGAAGGGCAGGGGAATGAACCGCTAACGTTGTGGACAACCCGCTCTACCACCTGAGCCACAGCTGCCAATAAATGGCACATTTTTCCCAAAAATGTTAGCATAAATGTCAAAGACATTCTGATTTGACATGCATTTGTAATATGTCACAAACAAGAGTGACCATTCCAGACTCATACGTGTTAGTGGTCTGATGCTGGCGGCAGATTACATTACACCTCTCTGTGATTGTTGACTGCCTTCCTCCAAAACTATGTGCAATAATCTGCTGCAATAACAGTGTCCACTCTCCTGGAAGGGCTTTCCACAAGATTTTTCAGCAAGGCTGCAGGGATTTGCTTCCATCCAGCCACAATGGCATTAGTGAGGTCAGGCACTGATGTTGGGAGATAAGGCTTGGCTGGCAGCTGGAGTTCGAGTTCATCCCAATGTTTTGGATAGAGTTGAGGTCAGAACTGTGAATCAATCAATTTTGAACTCCAATCTTTAGAAAACATGGCTTTGTGCCACTCGGTCCTTAGATGTGTTTTCATAATGCTTCTTTTCTTTTATCACACTGGAAAAGGTTAATGGAAACGGCAACATTTTAAGTAGAGAAAAAAAACATCCTCAAGTTTGCAAAAACGTTTATACATTCTTGACATGGCTTTGTGACTTTTTTTTGCTCTTCCTGGGAGATGGAAACATCTTTTCTGAATAAGTTCTGACATAGTGAATATTGAATTCGATTTTTTCATTGTCTTCATCTCCACATAGCATCAAATGTCCAATGCCAGCTAACATAAAAGAATAATTAGAACCTTGCCCAATTGAATTCTTGGTTTTTCAGTGATTGCCAAACAACTGCTTTTGTTTCTGGTCTCTTTTGATGACACTATGCAGCCAAGTTGACCTGCTCCAAAACCTTTAATGGAAACAAACAAGTAAGTAAAATGCCTGCAACATTTCAAAAGTTTGCTTCAAATTTGCTTGACTATTACATACATACACTGCTTCTGTGTACGCTAGAGCATTCGATTTTTGGCCATCATCCCTTTTATTGCTTGTCACATGTTCAAAGGTTCACCAAATTGGTTCGGCCTTATTGCAGCAGAGTAGCCTTTGTCTCCTAAGCCATCAGTAAAAAGAATCTAGTCCCTAAATGGTCTAGTGGAGCAAACTCACCAGCAAAGCTCAAGACAGCTTACTGTGCTCAGTGAGCAAGAGAGGGAATGAGACAGAGAGAGAGAACGAGTATAGTGAGTGGAGAGCGAGGGAGCACTGCTATATCCATACCCTCTCCTGGGGAGTCCATGTAATGAAAACAGGACACAGCAGAGTGGTTGGGACTGTAGGTGATTTTCCCAGCGTTACAGGAGGCACTGTGTTGGATATCTGCAGCGCACGTGAACCGAATGAACAAGGAAGTCCGGGCAAGCGACTTAACTGAGGCGGCGACGTGGAGTGAATGAGTGGAGCAGGTTTGAGAAATCTGGAGGAAAAGCTGCTGTAACGTATCACCTCAAATCTAGCAGCAGAGGGAGGAGGAATGGAACGAGTCGGTGTTGGTGTGGTTTGGAAATCATTGCATCACATTTCTCCGGGGAGAGGTGGGAAAAGTAGAGAAGCGGGTTTACACGCTGGGACTGTGGTGTTCAAGGAGGAGGAACGCATGTAACGAGATGTTCAGTCAAAAATGCATGTGGAAACGAGATGTCAGAGCTCTATCGCAGCTTTCTTGAAATGTTCCACACGGAGGCGAAAAGTGGGAAATCTGATTTTCCTTTTAAGGCGTTCAAAGTCATAATTTCTTGTAGGAAACAGTTTCATGTACATTTTAAAGTATGTAGGCAGCTATGAATGAAGATTTTCATTGTTAATTAAAGCTGCACTGGTTATTTATTTAATGTTTACAATAAAAGAATGTTTCCTCTTCAGTCTTAAGCCTATTTTTTAGCCACCATCATCTCAGTGCTTCAGTAGCAGCACTTTGGAGAACTCAAATGGTAAACAGGCGTTGAAATCAAACATAAAAAGACAAAAAAAAAATGCCAGATGAATCTCTCAAATACTTTTCTAACTGATGAATTAATCTAAAAAATAGTGAAAAGTGCCTCTCATGTTTTCAATTTGGATATTTGGCAGTAGAAGTTTGGGTTGTTTCCCTGTTGGCTGACTAACTGCTCAATCAACCTATAATTTCAGCACTTTTTGAAAGACAAAGTGGCATTTACAGGCACATGTGCTCATCATAACTGGCGAATAAACTTTGCATTTTCCTGTAACATAACAAGCAGCAGAACTCTTATTTCTTCATTTAATCTGAACTCAGCAGCAGTCCATTTATCTGTTTCTCCTTGTATTTTTTTTTAATAATCTCTGCTCCCCCTATTCATTTCCTGTCCTTTGTCTTCCACCTCACCTTTCTTTCTTCTCTCTCATGCCTTGCAGCGTGTCTTAGAAGAGTTCGGAGCATAAACAGGCTTCTATAATGAGTGCTGAATCAGGACGGGGACAATAGGACTTGTGTTACAGAGGCCGCAAGGAATGAAAACACTCTGCAGGAAGGACGCTGAGGGAAAGGTTAAAGCTCTGGTGAGAGCAGGCATCGTCTACACAGCGTCCTGCTGCTTCCTCCCTGTCCGTCATGTTCGCAGGAAAACACACTGCGAGATCTTTGTGCGAGCGTGTGGTGCACAGGCTTCATAATTAGTTTCACCTATGCTGCCGTCCCTCCAATTAGCACGAACATATGGGAGAAAATAAATGCTGCATGTTGGGATTTTGGAGCCTTTTGAGCCACAATTCTCTTAAACAATGTGCGTTCGATAAACATGCCATGACCAGTGTTTAAAAAAAAAAAAATCCTCCATGGATCCATCTGGGCGAAATTTCCATAAGATTGACACAAGCATCTGGGGACGACAAAATGTCAGCATGATAGGAAATATCTGCGGCGAAAAAAAGGCGACAAGAATCCTCCCTGGAGGGGCGCTGACATGTCTGGTTGAACGGCGCATCTGCAAAATAAAGGATTCTAATATTTTAAGGTCAGGCGGGTCATCGGGCCGTGATTGTTGAATGTCACATTGCCATGGAATAAAATCAGTGTCTTGTGAGCGGCTACCTCGAGCAAGTAACCTTTGAGGCATAGTCTCCAATGAACCGATGTATAGGGAAATCACTTTTAATGCTAGTCATACAGAAGAACCCCTCAGAGACCATAGCTCACCCGCTGATTATTCCGACATACATCTCAACTCGCACTGAGGATAATCAAATTGATTTGCTCGTTCCCACCCACGACTCCATGCTGCAGTATATTTTCCTTATTAAGCACTCTGGTGGCCTGACTTGCTGGGTTTGTGCTGCAAGGAGTGGACACTGAGGTCAGAGCCACGGTGCGAGATGCATACACAGACGGTGAAACGAAGCAATTAGACGTGGCTTATTTTTTTTTCTTGCAATTTTTAGAACACAGTCATTTCTTGGTAATGTTGTTTCATCAGACATTATGTGCAGAAATGTGGTTTGGAAGCTGTATTGTGCTGAGCCCTGCTGTGACTCCATTTAATTTAAAGTTCTTCCTTATCACGGCAAGCATCTCTGTAATCCAAAGCTGCTTCCTCTCTGATCCTGACTGAGAATACACCAGCTTCCCGACTACTGGAACCATGAATCTGCGGAGTCTGTATTCACTACTACCCCGGCCGCCTTCTTTATTATCCCCGCTCTTCTCTTCTAAAGGTGACATTTGTCTAACTGTTCAATCCCTCTAACACGCAGAGCCGCAGTTTGGGACCTATTCAGCTTTATAGTCTCGCTTTACAGTAGGTGTGCCCAGAATTTAGAATTCAGATAAGAAATGGCACATCTTGGAGCTGCTGGGCACTTAAACCCCCCTTGCCATCCATTTAATTAAAAACAATACAATAAATTACCAGCATGTGGGAGAGAGGGAGAAGAGGAAGGAACTGGAAGCGAGGTAAATTATGACCTTAAGCCGGAAAACATTTTAAAGGGGGGGTATCATGATGTGTGCATAAATTTAAGAGTGCAAGTGCTGAGCTGTCAATCATACACTGTTTCCTGAACGTGGGGGTTTTGGTCCATATTTCATGATATATTTCATGCTATAGAAATGCAAATATGTATGATGGATGTGGAATACATTTCTGAACATGTGTGTTCTGGCACACAGAGACTATTGTTTAGTGGCTCCTTACTGATAAATTACGAGATAAAAGATGCAGAATTAATGTTAGGGATGCAAATGTGGCAGGAAAATCATTACTGCAGTGCCAAAAAAGAAAGCAAGCAAGTTTTTTTTGGCAATTTTTACCCAACAGCACACTTGTCACCAAAAACCTTTTATCACTGTTTGCAGCCTCAGTGTTTTGCAACCAAAACAGACCGACAAACATCTGTTATAATCTGCAAACCAGCAGGCACATTTGAGCTTATTCGCCTCATCCACCGCCAGACTAGTGGCTCCTCCACTGTCGAGACCTAAGCGCCGCTCGTATAATCCACCGTGTGATCAGCGCTCAGTAATAATCCACAAAATATCTCAAATACTGTATCTGCGGGATTTCCAATGAAATCAGAAGTGACACGACACGCGAGTTGCTGTTCGAGCCCATATAATCACTTCAGATGAGGCTCCGAGGGTCGGAATGAAATGAGCCAAAAATCTGTGTGAAGAGTGAGGTTGTGCAAGTCTATAAAGGCTGTTTGCTCAACGTAAAGGGGCACTACAACAATTTTCCCTGTCAGAGTCTGTTTACAAGTCATGAGAAATATTACTGGAGTCGGAAAACAGATGAATAGTGTTCTTCTGTGGCTCTGGAGAAGCTTTACCAAGTCATGTCATCAGGGTTATATCAGCTTCAGTGTAAGCTTACATGTTTAAAAGACACTGAGTTGACCATGAATCAAGGTTTAACAAAATATGTTATCATGTTGAATCATGGGAATTGTAGGATGCAGCATTAAGGGAGCTTGACAGGATATCCTTTGCTCTATCCATTAAATATGGCTTAGATATAACTCTGCACCGTTATTTCCACCAGAATTTGCAGATCTATAAAGTCCCAGCCCCTTTCTGGACCCATCCCTCCTAAGTTGTTGCAGCTCAAGCACACCAGCTTACCACCAACACTGGAAAACTACTTTACACTACACAATGGAAGGTTGGAATATTGGAGTAATTTAATCATACATGCTAGAACCGAAAATTGGAAAGTGCTCAGCAATGGAGTTGATGGCTTATTTCGCTCATCATGTGTCTTCTATCATATAAAAAACACCATACACACATTATAATATGGTAAAACAAGATTTTCACTGGATGGGATCTTTAACTGTTTAGGGATTACACCCATTTTTTTTACATAGTGCCTCTATTTCCACAGGCTCCAGAGTAATTCAACAATGGATTGATAAGCAGTTTCATGTCCAGGTGTCGTCTGTTTTCTCATTACTTCTTGACATCTCAAGGAGATAAAAGATCTGGAGGTAATTCCAAGCGATAAATTTGCCTTTGGTAGCTATTCTGTACTGGAAACTTAAAGAGCAGCCAAGTCAACAAGTTAAAAAGAAGGAGTGCACTAGTGAAAACCCAAAAGTCTGAATCCATGTTTTTGATACTGACTTATTTTGCCTAATATGTGTCTTTCAGCATATAAATATATGGATGTCTTAATAAAGTTAAAAAAGGCCAGAAAATATCTCATTTTCGGGAAAATATGAATCCCTATGGTTAGTGCAATATTTTTGCTTTTTGCAGTAACAGCTCCAATGTTTTGGAACAGCCTTCCTCTTTTAACTAAATTATCCTCCACCGCTGACATATATAAAAAAAAAAAAAAAAAAAATGAAGACGTACATGTTTTTAATGATTTTTACCTGCACTAAATGGTCTTAATATTTCATATTTATTTACATACAAATTGATCTTACAAGTTGTCATCCTGTTTTGCCTGGTTCAACATTTTATTCAGTTTTATTTTTGTTAAAAATTTTTATTTTACTAGTTTTATCCTGTATTTGGTTTTTGTTTCTGCTTCTCTATGAACTCAGGATGTTTAAAATTAGATTTGATTTTGTTCAACTCATTGAGATTAAGCTGGATTTTTTTCATCAATCACATCTTGATTGCTTCATTTCAAGGTAAAAAAGAAAAAAGAAAAGAAGAAGTAATAATCACCAAAGGGCATCTTTAAACATTGTTTTAAAAAACATTTTTGACACCTTAGTTTCTTATTTTTTGGCTAAAAAATAAGAAAAAGTTATTTTTGATGTACATGTAGAATTCTGCCAATACTATATAAAAGTCTAATGTTTCGAAAAGTTTCCTGATTCAGATTGTTATATATATATGACCAAAGAATAGGTGAAGCTGCTGAAGGCTACTTCAGGCCAGTATAGTCAGGAGAAGTAAACTGCAATATTCAGCCCTGCAAATAAATGAAAAGCAAGTAGACAAGAGAATATGGGAATAACCGAGGTCAGAGCTTCATGAGTCTTACGACAACAGCGAGTGTTTGTGTACGGACTGGAAATGCTGAATCCGTGGGACAATGAGTGTGATGGAGTGTTTACATGATTACATTAGTCTGTTATTTGTCTATCCCGACTGCTAGACTTGTTCGCTTATGTGTGTCTTTGTGCAGGTAGCACCGGGGAGGGGTGGAGGCGGACATGAGCGGCATACTGATGACTTCCCAGCATGCGCAGATCAAATTACACAACCTACTCTTCTCTCTTTCTTTCTCGTCGCTTGTCTTTCAGTCAATCTTGCCTGTTGCCCCGCCTTTACCCTGCTTCTCTCTCTGCAGGTAAACAACCAACTATTCCACAGAGTGATGCTGAGAATTCCTGATGACCTGAGCACATCAGATGCACCTGTATGTTCTTCAGACGGACCAACATCTGCTTAAAAATACACTCTACTCAAAATATATATACGTTTACTGTAGGTTAATATATGCATCTGGAAGCTTCTGCATCACAACAAAGCTAATATTAAAGGGCTGATCAAAAATATCTCAAGAAACATGCTGTTACTTTTCATCTTGTTATCTCTGTGCTGATGTAATACATAAATAAACATGAAAAAGCAGAGAGAATATATAATGAAACCATGATTTTTTAAAACAAAATCACCCGAGATGCTTTCAAAACTTATTGCAAGTCATTTTTACTGCATTCCAGTTTTTATTTAAAAGTGTCCTTTTTCTAGTTATTTCAATTTGACAACGCACTATATTATATCACATTGTTGAAAGGGGCCCTGGCAAAAGCGTGAGACCCCCCTGCCTCACCGAGACAGCCGGGGTATATACTTTATAGCCCTGCTGTTACTGCCACTGGCACAACTCACGTACATCACTTAGACAAATTGACTCCGAGTTGATATATATCAAAACTTTAAGAGAGTAAGATAAAGTAAGAAGAAGGGAGAGAGGGAGCTAAACAAGACTAAGAGTCTGAGGCCACAAAAGAAAATTGGAGTCAATCTATCTTGTAGATGCTGAGATGTTTCAACGGATAAACAGAAAATCCGACCTGCTGGAGTCGTGGGATCAAGGCAATCCATCCAGTAATTTTTGGGAAATTTAGTTTGAAAGTGGGGGACTGACCGGCTGACCTAGAATGTCATCCCAAAAAACAATGCTGCTACAGAAAAAAAAGGTTATGCTGTTCCAAAAGAGAGGTGAAACAAGGAGGGTGAAAGAGACTGAGTTAAAGAAACAGATCAATAGAGACAGAGAAAGAAACAGTCAGTGTGAAAAGAAAGAGAATCCATAAAACAGAGATTAGGCTTCCTTAACTGCTCTAATACAGAGTCTCTAATAATACTTGCTCTGTAGTAACGTGCAGAGTGGAGGTAGAGTCCTACTGAGTCTCTTCCCGCACTGCAACCTGGGATACTGGGAGCTTGTTTGGAATTGGTGCTGGGCACTGACAGATGAAATGTTGTTCTGAATGCTGATAGGCTCAGCGTGGGGCTGGACACCAGGTCTAGGTCAAACGCTTTCAGAGGTGAAACGCAGCGGGGTCGACTTACCCCGAGTTCAAGCGAGCGAACTAGAGACAGCGATGAGGTGAAGTCAGGAGGAAACCAAGTGTGTACATTTGTTCTAGTGGCTGCACTGTGGGAATTTTTAGAAATCGAGCGAGATACGCAGAGATGTGAGTCACCTCTATCATGAGTCATATTTTCAGGAGTCGATAGCATTGGGGGCTGCAGCTAACTGTTACTTTTGTCAATAATAAATCTGCTTGTTTTTGGCAAATCTCTATTTGTGGGGTGGATCGATTATTGGCCTGACAATATTCACCATTTCTTGGATTATTAGTGTCATTTAAGGATGTCCCGACCAAGTTTTTTTGCCCACTATTCTATCCGAGTCATTCAATATCAAGTATCTGCTGATATCTAATACCATTTTCTTATATAATACACATAAATATTGTAGATTAGTTGTAGTACGTGGTTTCACCACCAGGTGGAGCCTCTTACTGTTTAATTCTATCGCAATCAGAGGAGGCTAGCACTTCAGTGTTCACAAGTAGAAGGCATTGAGGGGGTTGTAAAGGGGCACTGTGACAAAGTCTTCTGTGAGGCTTAATGACCTCTAGCCACTGCATTTGAATACAATGAAGTTAGGATCAATTAGGACATTCTTCATGCATCTCAGTGGCATATTTAATGGCAATTATTGTAGCCTGTATCATGTCCCCGTGGCTTAGCCTGTAATATTAATTGTATGATTAATACAAAGTGTGCTTAATTCACACTATCATTTTTATCAATTATTGATTGATATTGCTGCATATAATAAGTAAGTTATTCAAATCTGCAAGACATGCATGACAGTGGATGCAATACAAAAGACTGGGCTTGGGTTCTTGCCAAAACATATAACCAATAACATAAATTAGTTTTAAAGTTCTCTACTTTAGCTCTGATGTAAACGCCTCTGTCTGTCTGGAGTCACCACTATGCAGTATCGAGCAATGTCCCAACTACAGCAACATCTGATTGGTTACATCTCATGAGTAATAGCCAATCAAGACTGTAGGATAGATGCTGAAAAGTTTGTTTTTAACGACACACATCAACAAAGGCATTTCAACAGTTTTGTGTTGGAGGATGTGTTTTTCTACATTTTGATACCAAGAATTTCACTTTTACTGCAAATGCATATCGGTTCCACATATTGGTAATTGGTCTCCTTGATTATTAAGAATCAGTATTGGTATCAGCCCTGAGAAAAACATATCGAACATGGCGATTCCTAAAGTATATCTATAAAATGTCATAAATTTGCTAAAAATAGTCATCACAGTTTCTTGAGAGCTCTCAGGTGACATCTTCCAACAAACATTCTTGGAAAAAAGTGAAACCTTAGACATCTTTTAATCAGTTACCAAAACCATTATTGATTAATTTTCTGTCTATCAAATAACTGACTGATTGATTAATTCAGCAATAATTGCATGTGAAGGCTGCATTCATCTTTCATAAATATGTGAAATGACGTAAATTATGATAAAATGAATGGAAAACAAGTGACATAAAAAACTCCAAAGATATAAAATATAGGTTATTAATTATTTGCACAATAGTAACAATAATACTAACAACAACAAAAACAATATGTTACAAGACTGGCTCTGAACTGTAGCCATAGGATGTTCCTATGAATTGCATTTGGGAGTACCTCTGAAGATATCAAAAGGACAACGTACAAGCAATGGAATGAAGAGGTTAAAGTAGCATTGTGAAGCTCTGAGCTGCATTGCTGTGAGGCCCGGGGATGGGGAGCGGGTGGCTGGGGGTTAATCTGAGGCTGGGTAGTGAGGCAGTAATGCCAGGGCTCATGGGGAATTACTGGGGAGATTTGGAGGAAATCTGCTGGCAGCAATTTCCCTGTCGCTTTTATTAGCCTAGATGTGCAATTTGCTGCTGGCTGCTTTAATATGACAGGCTACATCTTGCTTGTGTTCTTGCCCCCCCGTTCTCCCAACACACACACACACACACTGGTTGGTGATTCAGGTTCAGCACAGTAAGAAAAGAATATGTCACTGCATGTTTAGTTATATAACACAGAATGATACTGTACTTTCCCTCCTCGGGGCAGCTCCTCATTTGCTTGCCCTCCTTGAGGAAAGGTGAAAGGTCAGCTAGCGGGATTAAATGTCTTCCTCAAAGGCACTTGAGCTGGGTGAATTCTTGAACATATGTCGTGCATTCAAAAGATGGTCTCCCTGCTTTGTTTCTAGGCCACCCTATTGCCACAAACACAGCCTGTTGGTGTGTGTTTGCATGTGTGTGTGTGGTGACAAACCATATCTGTACCAACCCATATCCCCCCTTAGGATGGATACGCACATCAAAGCACCCCCCTAGTAACAAGCTGTACATGCACCTAAGCACATATTGTCTATCTCCCTTTTCCACTCGCACACAGTCTCTGTCCAGGCCCATAGGCTCTTTGCCATTTAGAATGTAAAGGATAAGGAGGTGACCAACGCTGAATACAATGAGAAGAGAACCAACAAAAGATGATTGTAAAGGATCACGTTCAAAATAGTGGTTAAAAAAGCTACAAATTGGCAGCAGGGTAACCAGGTGTGAATGTTTCTGAAATATGTAAGACCTGCTGACTTGCTTAAACATTACTTGGTAGGAAAGTCAATAGTTTGAGATAGAGAGGCACACTGGAGCTTAATTACTGAGTATTGTATCTTGCTGAGCCCTTCAAGTGAAGTTTGTTTCATTCAGAGCAAAGCAAATCAGACACAGAGCTCAGTGGATGATTAGTTACGTGAGTACATGTGCAGCATGTTCGTTCTGATTGCCGACACTGAAGACAGGCAGCTGTCCCGTACCTCCTCGTGTCTCATTAGACCAGGAGATAAACAACAATATTCAACTTTTATACAAAATGCTAAAACCCGCTTCTTATTATGAAGGGAAGCTACACTGCGAGGAGCAACTGCAGGGAAGCCAAGAGGCTCAACAGAACTTCAGGCATAATGTGCAGGAGCTGTGCCAAGACAAGTGGGAGTCAAGGTGGGAGGATGAGGAGCTTATAGTGTTGCTGGATTTCAATCAACAGCGGCTTTGGGTTTCTGATCCTAAGTTGGAGTCAGTGTGAGTAAGTTCAGATAGATGGACGATGAGCAATAAAGGTAACACACATGACAGCTTTAGGTGGATCATGTATTTGTATTCTCTATTGACAAGACATTCAAAAGCTACAAAAATGGAACCTAACGTGAAGTACAGCTCTTAAGATGTGAGGTTATATTTGGTGAATTTTGCCAGAATAAAAGGATGTTTTGAAAACTGGTTGTTGTGTAAGTTCTATAACATAGAGTCACTCAATATGTGGTACATACAGTATTTCATGGCAGATACAGTGCCTATAAAAAGTGTTCACCCCCATATTTCCCGTTTTACTGCTTTTCAACACTAAATCATGGTCAAGTTTGGTTTTTCAAGTGTCAAAGTGAAAACAGATTTCTACAAAGTAATGTCAAATAATTAAAAACATAAAATTTAAAAGAAGTGATGGCATAAGTATGTACTCCATTTAAAGTGACTAATCTAATTTAACACAGCAACTGTTGCCTATTGTTCACCCGTCAAAGCTGGCAAAAAGAAAGACATACACAAAAGCTCATTATAAATCTCGACTAGAGTTCACCAGAAGGCATGTAGGAGACTCTAAAGTCAACTGCAAGAAAGTTTTTTGGTCGCATGACACCAAAACTTGCTGGACACCAAACACTGCACATCATCACAAACACACCATCCCCCCCCATGAAGCATGGTGGTGGCAGCATCATGACGTGGGGACACTTCTCAGCAGCAGGCCCGGGAAGGTTTGTAAAGGTAGAGGGTAAAATGAATGCAGCAAAGTGTAGGAAAATCCTGAGGGTTTGTTTTCCAGCAAGACAATGACCCTTGAAATCAACACAAAAATGATTTCAAGACAACAAGGTGAATGTTCTGGAGTGGCCAAGTCAGTGTCCACATGTGCCTTGTAGAAATGTGTTCACACTTTGACATGAAATAATCTTTTTTGTAAATTCTTGTCAGCAGCAAAGATGAATTAAATTGACCACGTTTTAATGTTGAAAAGCAATAAAAGAGAAACTTCCAATGGGGGTGAATACTTTTTATAGGCGCTGTGTCGGATACAGACGGTGACTTTGTGTTGTATTGCATTTTGTTAGGTCACACTATAAAGACATATAATGTATCACATTCCATCTGGTTACACACTCATCATTTCACCTGCACTCGCATACAGTGTATCCAATCACATCATCAGAGTAATACTGTATTATGTGGGAGGTGGCAGACAATAGACACATCCACGGTTTGTCCATAAGTCTCATGCTGTGTCTAGACACTAATTGCATTTTCATAAACTTTGGAGGAATAATGCGTGTCATTGCTGTGTTCCACCCATTTGTGCCCATTTTTTTCTGACATAAATCTTAATTTAATTAAGCTATGATGAAGATGGCAGTGGAGACTGTAACCACACAACTACTGCTCTTGGAGGAGGCAAACTAACAATGTGAAAGTCTGTGTGTGAGCTGGCGATAGAGTCAATCTGGGGTGCCAAATGCATAACTGGCGTCCAGCATTGGGCCTCAAGCAACAACATTCAGGCCTCAGTGCAGCAGCTCTGGACTGACTTCATATGGACCCCTCCAGTGTCTCAGATGATGTGTGTCTGTGAGGCTGCATTCACATTTATATGCATCATGCCCAAGTCTGGGTGTTGATGACTTTCTGCTACTTTGTAGTGTTCCAAATATGTGCAACCAACACTCTAAATTGGAGGAAACCAATTAAGAGAGCAATGGGTGGTAAACACAATCAAAGGCAACATGTCAGCCAATTGAACCCATCTTCAAAGCACGACTGGAAACAAAATATAAAATAGATAAAGTGTAATCTTTGGTGTTTATTTTGTGATAGACAGGAGAAAACTTGTGATTGCACTTGAAGAAGTACCAAACTGGATTTGAACAGGCTGTAATTGCTGAAAAGGTGTTTCCCGCTGTGATGAATCTCCTATTTTTTGGGTAGATTTCACAAACTGGCATTTGCTTCTGCACACTGTGAATGTTTAAGTGGAGACAAGCTGAATTCCAAGAGAGTGTGCGAGTGAAACAAAGAAATCGTGTTTTGGTTTTTAAGTATTCTACTGAAGGAGATTCATTTAAAAAATCTTTAAAATTTAATAAGATATTGTTTTGTTGCAATAAAATAATATTCTTTTACATCAGTCTGGCAATGCAGGAAAAAAGCATCAAATAGGACTTCTTATGACACCCAAGGGGAAAAACGGTAAGAAAAACATCTGATAAAATTGTGGCTCTGCCGATCCATATTTATATAACAGAAACAGATTTGATTCTCAGTCAAGCAGATCCAGTTATTCACTCCCACTAATGGAAGGTATTTTCTTATTCAGGAGTAAAGTCCCCGAGGGGCATACAAAGAAAACTGCCTGTCTGGCATTCCATGGTCAAAGTTTTGGAAAATGTGGCGTTCGACAAAAAAATAGAGAATCACAGAAAGGTGGCATACCTCGAGGGACAGAACTAATGAAGCAGGTAATGAATGAACCTGCCTCCTAAAACATCAGCTAGCACAGCTGGAGCATAATGGACTGCAAAAACAAATGAGTCACTTATCAGCTAAGCTGTGTCTCGCCCACCGGTGTTGTTGGCGTAAATACCAGAAACTATTAATGTCCTACTCATTATGAAAGAAGACAAGTAACTCTTTGATAAACAGAAGCAAAGGAACAGGGGATTATTAAAAGGTGTGCAGACCTTTTTAGATGCAAATTGAAACAAGTTGTTTTTGCAGTGACGTTGTTGTAGTTGCTTACGTGTCGTCCTGATCCTATTCCTGGCAGGAGTTAATGTAGGTCTAATGTTAGTCGACTCTCTCTTTAGCCAGAAACCTGGATTTTATTGTTGGGATTCAGTGATTAAATGGTATTAATTTGATATTGATGATGACTTTAGGGGATGTGTGAGAAGTAGATTAGATAATAGAAAGAAAAAGTGAAAATCACAGACAAAGATATCCAAAATTATTTCCCCAACAATGGGACAAGCTTTCCATAATCCGACTCGACAACAGCCTTTGTTAGACACTCCTTGCGTGGTTAGTTCCAACGTATTTGTCAAGCATGTAAACTGGTTGTCTCCAAACCGGATTGGGATAACGCTAACATCACAACATCATCATTAGGGTCGTTTTCTCAGACTTAAAGTGACCCAAAAGAGCCACAGAAGACATTACACCACTGTTGAAAAGTCATTCCTGGGCTAATTAAAACTTTATATACAGTACAGTAATACAAATATGCAGTAGATGCACATTGTGTGTGTGAGTGTATACAAGTGGCATTTACAGTCATTTGCAGCCGTCAGATTGAAGCCTTAAGTTCCCGACAGAAAGCAGGAAAAGTGAAAAACAAAAAACAGCTCCAAAAAACAGGTCGATTCATCATGGGTGAAATGGAGTGGCAGGTGGCCTCCCTATTAGCCTGGTCCTGTTGTCCTCTGGTGTCCTGCTGCCCGCCTCCCGGCCCGATCTGGCTCAACAGTCTGTTCCCCTACTGGCCCCTGTTACGCCCCATCAAGCCGGGGAGCCACAGCCATGAGTCCGGGCCTCAAACATGCCCGCTTGAAGGATATGTGTGTATGTGTATAGCTTTGGACCTTGAGGGCGTTTCCGGCTCTATCAACACAGCCCCCGCTGAGGGTGACACCTGCAAATAACAGTTTAATAGCTGAGTAATGTCTCTGGCCTCCTCCCCAGCTGCGCAGGGGCAGCCTGGTGGGCCATGAGGCAATTGAAAAGCCTTTACTCTCTTTAGTGTATACATGCAGACAGGTCCATACACATGTGTACTTAGACTGTATATTTTTTATGCACACACACTCACATGCACACACACATGCCAATGTGAGCTGATAAAACAGTCAGAAGGCTGTAAAACTGGGGCAGAAGTGCCAGCAGCCGGCCAACGAACGGGCTTATACATCATATATCTTCATACTCCACCTGCTCCTGATGCTAATGTTTTCCTTCCATTACAGGTATGTGTGTCCGCTGGGGGAAGGATGCTGCACAGCACAGTGCATCCTCACACTGTGCAATCTCTGCACACAAAGCAGCTTTATTGTGGCAGCGAACATCAACATTTTCTTTTCTATTTTGTCAAATTTAATCCATGCATTTTGCAGAACAACAATATTATAGATAAATGCTCGAGCCCGCGGTGAATATTGATTCGACAATCTGGTGAAATATTTCTGTTCATCGAGCCCACTGATTATCCACCCAATGAGATAATCAAACAGTCTAAGTCAACTGTACACACATTCAAGAGATGCTGGAGAGGATAAATATTTAAAAGTATGAAATTAAAGATTTTCAATTGGCCACGGAGGGAGGCAAAACTAAGCAAGGGAAGGTTTCTTATTTCTCTTCAGCTTTTCTTTGCGTGCATGACTGCATCTCTGTCTCCAATGAAGACAAAATCACAAATAAGTATATATTTTTATCTGTGAGCACACAAAGTTTAAATTGCCCTTTCTGTCAGCTAGTGAAACTTTGCTGGAGAATTTCCACTGTGTCCTGACAGACAGACCAAAACTCAACAGATATCTGGAACACCAAACACTCCTTGGAAAATGGGGCATTAGTGAAGATGTTACAGAAAACATGCTAGGAGGCTGAGAGCAAATAATGAAAGACTAAATTGCAAGTTATAAGACACATAGTTGTATAGAAATAAATATATATATATATAGAAACACACTTAATAAGCTCTAACAAGAAGATGCAGCTTTCAAGACAGTTCTTCATCTCTGCACTGATAAATTATCATAAAAAATAATGCTCAGGTTCTGTTCGCCGCAACTGACAAAATGATTCATTCCACCAGATTTCCTCCTGGGCTTCTGTCTTTAAATAAATATAACACATTTGCCACCCCCTTACCAGATAAAATCTCTCATGTAATAGATATTCTACTTGACTGATCCGGTCTCTCTACCCTCACATAAATAGATAATGTGTGTAAATTTACTTTTCCTTCCCATTAACTCCAGTGATCTTGAGGTGACGCTGCAGCAGCCAGAATCCTCCATTCATTCTTTAGACTCCATTCTCATGAACTTACTTGCATTCACTGCCTCTTAAACCAAACATACTGCAATAAAGGTGTCACTGGAGGTGCCAACACAAAGAAAGATGGACGCTTATACAGCTCAGAGGCAAGAGATCAATTATTGTTGAAAGCTGCCATACAAACCCTGCTGGAGACCAAACAACAAAAAAGCTAGAACAGGTGGGTTTCTACAGTAGCAAACTCTGGAGATGAATTTGAACAAGTACAGTTACAGTCTCTCCTAATAATTCTCACAATATTCTTTATCTTTGTGGCAGCAGAGAAGATAAATCAACCAATAAAGTGCTGTTAAGTGCTATATAATTTGCAATTGGTCACTGGAATTAACTAGATTTTCCCCAGTAGGGATAACCTTATGATGAAGGCTACCAGTCACTAAAAAGTACAGTGAATGAATTGCAATCAGTCTGTTAAGACTTTGTAACTGCTTGCTTGATTTGTGCAAAGGAAGTCAGTCATTTTTTTCTTTGGTCTGGACCAGAATAACTGAACAGTGACCTGTTCTCACTCCCACAGCGACAAACACTGCTGTTTAGTCAAAGCTGCTGAGAGGGGTCATTTGGCATCGGTGCCACCTGAGTCAGTGTTTAACACTGACAGACGTATAAGGGTTTAAAAGTGCCTCATAAGAAGGCTGGAGTGGTGGAGGCACTGTAAATCAGAGGACTAAGTTTGTGTAGTATGTCGGATTGTCATGTTTCAATTTATTTTGTTACTTAAGTCTTGATTTCATGAGCAATTTGGTTAAGTTTAGGTAGCAAAACTACTTGGTGGTTAGGGTTTACACACCAAAAGTATGTGGTTGGGTTTAGGAAAAGATTTTGGTTAAAAGTCACCCTTTCACAGCATTAAGCACGTTATGAGGCAAACTTCTCGTTGCCTGAAAAGGAGCGACAGTGATGATAGTAGCAAAAAACATTTGGCTATGGACCCGTGGCGTTTAAGGCAACTGTACTTTCTGGGTCTGTGAGTACATGAGGGTCTGTTAGGGTCAATTTCACCTTCTCCCCAAGTCCACAAGAGACCAAAAACATACAGGAGGACAGGTGAAAGCAAAGGAGCAGGACTTCCAGAGGGAGATGGGTTGACTGCTGGGCAGTGTGTCTCGGATCATGGATGAGCTGTGAACCGAGTCACAAAATCTGGAAACTGGTAGTCATGTTTTTAAACTGGAAGCCAGTGAGAGCTTTCGTGGAAGCAGCCTGAAATTTGCAGATACAAGGGAAACAATGTGCATTTATGGAAAACTTACATAGGAACTACTGCAAACATATGGAACAGACTCCTTCAAGTGGACTAAATAAAGTAGCATAATAATAACAACTATGCATTTGCAGTGTCTGCCGCTATCCGTGTGCATGTCTATAAGAGACTATGGTTTAATTCTGATGTTCATGGACATTTGTAACACTATTAGACTGTGTTGCATGTTGAAAAATGACACTAAAATGGATCCAGTGTGTTCAAATGTGATGCCAAAGAGTCCCGAGGAAGCGACTGTATATGCTGATGTGGGAGTGAGAGTATTTGCTGTGATGGTAGAGATGAATACATGAATGGATTCTTCTTCATGTAATGCTTACTCTTATATACTTGCTATTCATGGTAGGTTGTGAGGAATGACCCTTTGCACTGACTGACCCATTAGACCATTCCTGTCCTGCCTCTCTCGCATGTTGATCTATGAGGATTCATCCTAAAGTCCGGCACTGTGATGTGGATTCACTGTGATTGATAATAATGACAATGCTGCTCATCTTATTGTACACTGTATAATGGGCTCTGTGGCATTTGCCTGAATAATTTGTGCCTTTTCAACCAGGCAAACCGACTTCAATGTATAGACTAAAGCGAGAATGCGGGGTTCACCCATCTTTTGCTTAGCACATAAAGAATATCCATCAAGCAGCCTAATTATTTCTGACAGATGGATGGCAGGGTCACCGCAGATGCACCCACTTAGTACTAAAACCACCACTGCACCACTTGATCTTGATGTTCTTGTAATGTTAAAACCTCAGAGGAATGAAATGAGACTGACAGCAGTGAATAATATGGGTGAGGGGAGAGGAGAGCAGATAACATTCTGACCGTGCAGACTAATTAGCGAGGAGAGAATGAGTAAACCGGAAAGGAAGATGAGGAATGAAATAGATTTGATAGCTAATCACAAAATCTTGTGATTTCCAGCAAGTGATAATTACCCTGCCGCAATTTCTCCAAGCTGTGCGTTCCTTCCAAACATCATGGTTAAAAAAAAAAAAGAAGCAGCAACAGAGAAGCAGTGAGGAGACTACTTTACATCTATGGCTGTCAGTAGGAGCTGAGTGGCATGCATCCTCCCTGTCTTTACCGGCCTGGTCAGTAAATCACTGTGCCTCTTTTTTTTTTTTTTCCCTCTCCTGCCTTCTGCTGAGGTCAGCTACGAGCAGTCCAGACGCAAGGAGGAGGCATCCATCACTTTTTTATACGTCCAAACCTTCTGCCGCTTAATGCAGCCTGAGATAGAGCAAAAGACAATCCAATCAGCCAGCTGAGATTCAATCCTGCCACATTCCTGTGATTCCGCTATTTTCGGACTGGAAAGTGCAGAGACTTGCAGAAAGGGGCTTTTAGGCGAAGAAGAAAAAAAAAATAAGCAGAGACGAACGACGGTGGCTGCATACCGCCCGAGCTGATACATTTGGGATGGATGCAGGTAAGTATGGCCAAGTTGAACACAACGTTTGTTGAGAGGGAAATAATTTCCCACGAGGCCGTTCCTTTAAAGAGACTGCAATTCAACATAAAAACACAAAATTGATGAGCACTCTCATCATGTCACGTTAAAGAATTCCCCTCACATCAGGCTGGAGCAAGATGGATCTGAAGCCATTTTCTGGAAACGGCCTCTCGAGACTAATAAGACATTCTCTGAGATGTTCTAAGAGAATTAATGTCCACTGCATTGTCCCCTTCATTGTGTATCCCTTAAGATGTGTGTGCATTGTCAAAACAAGGAACAAGAGTAAACAGATTATTCTGACTGGAAACAATGGAGGATGGCTGACATTACGCCCCAAAGCTGAAAAGAGGCTATTAACCTCAGTTTGAGAAGCAGAAAAACAAGAGATAAGCTACTGTCCCACCATTTTTAAACCCTCAGATCTTCAAGCCTCCAACAGTTTCAAGCTGATCCCTGAGATCAGGATAAGATTTGGGAAGATCAACTGGCCTGGGATCTACTGTTACAAACATCAAACTCCTCCTCTAAACACTTCCTGAATCACCTGCCCATAAAGTTGTTGCCAAGGTATTAGACAGACTATAAAGGTTGTTGTCAAGGCAACCTTGCAGAGTTTGAGTAATGCTACTGGTGCATGATTCACTGAAGTCTTTCTACAACTGTCAAACTGAACTCAGCCTCGGATGAAAAATGGCTATCTCTTATATTTTCTTTTACTTTTTGACATAAGTCTACATATTAATATAGAGGGTATCACAAAGAGAGAGGACGGTCGATAAGGAAGACATTGATTAGACACAACTATGAAGGTAAACAACAACTTGATAGGGGGAATGAGGAGTGAGATGAATGAGCTTAGTAAGAGACTGTATGATGGCAAAAACTCACACAAAACTGTTTCTCACGAGTCTGCTGGTTATCAGCATTTCATCTTGAGTCATTAGATAATGAACCTTACATTCAGAGGGTGAGATTTGGCATTTGCATGATAAATAGGGCTGAAAAGGCATTGATTGCAGGGTGGAAATATGATGTACATGTATAATTTTCAGCATTTAAATGCAAATAAGTACATGTTCTTTCCATAATAATGGTTGTATAGCAGGATTGTAGGATTAACCACAATGTTAAAACCACTTACAAGTGAAGCGTATAACATTTATCAGCTTGCATTGTTCCTCTAGAAGACCTTGGGTCCTGGCATTCACTGGATGTTACTTTCACACGACCGACCAACATTGTCCAGACCAAACACAACACTCATGGCATCAGCACTCCCCAATAGAAAAGGCATCCAGTGTCATAACACAAAAAACACCTCGAGGAACACGACCAAGAGACCGAGGTGTTACTCTGGCTTCCAAACTCAACAGATACATCTTTAGGATCCACTGGAACAAGCAAAATCCCCTACACCACAACCCAGAGGACACAAAGGATCCACTGCCAACGGACACCCCCGTAGGTCCTGTGTCCACAGCCCAAATGATCAGAGCTTTTCTGGTGGCACAAGACGGTGCTACACAATATTAGACACGTAGCTGTTGTGGTTGATTGGAGTACACAGCAGATATGATACTTTCTGATCCTCACTACAAAAGGCACAGTGCTCTACTGGCTTATCTGTGACTCATGTCAAATTTAGCATCTTCTGAGGAGACTATGAATTTCAAATAAAAGAAAGTTATAGAATAGACGATGATAAATGCATATTGTCTGCAGGCATTCTTTTATTCTTTTGTCTGCATGTAACCTCAGCAAACCCCCACCGATAAGATTGTCTGTAACAGCTTAAGAGGCAAACCCAGGACGAAGCACTTGGTGCACCGCTCGCTGAGTGTGTTGCTTTGAGCGCAGCAATAACTGAAGGTGACTCAGATGAGCGTATTAGCATTTTTATTGACACAGATCTTCTCCCGTCTTAACTACGGCAGCTGGACAGATACAGAACAATATTCAGGGAGCCTCTGTGTAAGAAAATCAACCGGAAACAATAAAAGTGAGGGGCACAAAAATAGGATTTTGACAAGTGAGGGAGACGTGTTCCTCAGATATGAGAAGAAATAAGGGCGATTTTATAGGCTGCTAAAGAGAGTCGAGAGTTTGGCTGTGGTTATACCAAAAATGTTACATTGCAAGTATTACAGCTCTTCCTATTTATTGCAGCCACCTGTTGGTTTATGGTAATTGTTTTGGGGTGGCATCATGTGAAAAAGTGTCTGATGTATGAATCACTTTCTGTTAGTCAGCATTGGTTAGTAAGCAACATTTTAAACAGCATACAGCCTGGTTATCTAAGATCAACCTTCGCTGTTGCTCCTCTCACTGAATCACCAGGCATGCATCAGCTCTGACTTTCAGAGAGTAGGAGTCGAGCAGTGGAGTATTTGGGGGTGATTCTGCATCCAAACCAACAGAGCCACCAATCAAACATCGTTTTGGAAGCCCTTTCTCTTTTGGTTCTTTGTCTCATCTTAAAAATGTAATATGAGATACAAACTTTGCCCGCATGCGCTTGTTTGTATTCTGCCGCAAGGACATATTAAGACTCAAATCATGTCTGCCTCCCATCTTGGAAAGTATGCTTCACCTACAACCTCGGCCGACTCCAAGTTTCACTCGCTGAACAAAGGCAAATGTTTAACTGCTTTCCTGTAACCGTTCTTCCTCAAATACTTTCAGCGTCCCAGCAGGGGATCTTGTGCCTTGCGATTCTGTGCAACCAAACGGCCCGCATAGATGGTGTGAAACACAAGGACACAAGCCTCTGCAGGTAGCTCAGAAAACTTCCTGTCCTTCTTGTGTCTCGTGCTACCCGGAGTGGCCTAAGTGTTCAGTCAGTGTGGAGAACCAGATGCTGGTGAGCAGCACACTGGTGTAATGGTCTGGTGATGGGAACATTACAATAGGGACAGAGAGGAGCTTTCTCAAATGGCAATGCACCCTAATCCCCCTGTTTGTAACAACAAGAGGGTGTATCAGGACTGTGTCAGACCTGAAACAAACTCTCCCTCCCTCAGTAAAGTGCTCTTGTACGAGGCCCGCTGAATGGAATGAAGTGAACCGAGGGAAATAGACTTGCATGTGGAATGGAATTACACAGATATCCTTCTGGATATCCACTGTTCAGAGGGCAACCAAATCTATGTTGGGATTAAACGCGATGTACCTTCACAAATCTCCTTTGAATGCGACAGTCATCCTGATAGTTTCTTTTTGCGTGCAGTCAGATTATTTGCAGCGTGCATATTCAGGACATGATAAATTGTGTTTTCATATCTGGGAGCAATCATCAGTGGTCAGTAGCAATATGATGCCTTTGATTTATAACAAATAACAAAAAGACAGTGATCAGCACTGCGCAAACACACAAGCGCACACACCTACAAGTCACTGACCACGTTTGGATTGTTCCTCGCCTCTGCTCCCTCCCTTCTGCTTCATCCCTCCTTCACCGACACTCGGAGCATCTTATCTCCGTCGACCCATGCCTCCCTTGCTCACACACCGCTGCCTCTCCTGTTAAGAGGTGGGACCACTGTGAGTGAACAGGCCCTTCCTCTGCGCGGCGCTGATAGAGCCTTAATCTGAAGACTGATGCTCGGGAAGAAGCTGATTAAAGGGGGGACCGATGAGAAAGAGGCAGGGCCTTATCACGGCGAGTGAAAGCATCTCAACTCTCCGGGCTAATTGGCCGGGGAGCCAGTGGCCAGCTGCTGGGCAGAGATTGGGTCACCTGATGGCTCCCCTTTCACACTGTCGCCGGGTGTACTTTTACGTGCTCTCTCCCTCGAGTTTGCTCCTGTTTAATGAACTCAACCTTGTGATCCGCTGAGTTCTCTTAAAGCCGGGCAGCCCCCCCCAAACACAAATGAACAGCCCGTGTAATTTTTTGAAAACCCGACCAGGGAGGGATTGCTGTCTCAGAGCTACAAGACTAGGTAAAAGGATTAATTGAGCTTAACAATAGGGGGCTGGTGAATCACTCACGGGATCTCTCATACAAATGCCTTGTTTACACAGGAACATTTCCTCATGACACCCCCTTGATATTTGCGCAAAATTGCTGAGATAATTCACCCGCTAAAATGTGTCCAAACCTTCAGGTCTCATGACAGTGTGGGGCTTGGACAAGAACTAGGGCACGAAATTAATTACTTTTTTCTTTTTTTCTCATATCTGAGCTCTATGTCTTGCATCCTGTAGCAAGCAAGACCTTTAGAGAGGAGCAAATACTCAAGTCTTCACTAGGATACAGTATGAAACGGGTGATTTCATTTTATATATGTTGGATATATACCTGTCACTTTGCCCTCAGAGGGAGGGTTACATTTGCACTGAAGTTCTGTTTAAATAACATGTAACCTTACTTGACTAATTGGATATATAAATTGGTATTTATGGTAATTGGACTTTCCTTTTTCCTTAATCTATGTAAATTTCCCTGAGATATGGGAAAGGACAGGCAGAACATTTCTTACAAGCTCTCCAACCTCTTGTACTTTACATTGTTACTTTCTGGCAGCTCATGTATAATTAGGCCTTAAGAGGAGCGTATTGGACATAAAATGAAATAGCTAAAACCTCAAATGAGGCGAGAAGCTCTGTTCTACATGTTACCAGTACAAGACGTCTGTTGGATGAATCCTGATCCCTTGTCATCGACCCCCTCCTCCCCTACTCTTCAAAACTGCTTGCATTAGCATAAAACTCTTGTCAGACAGTGTGCGGGATTCAGCAGAAGTGTGACTGGAGAAAGAGAAGGCTTCCCACCCCCCCCTCAAAAAAAAAAAAAAAAAAAAAAAAGTAGAAGAAGGAAGAGTGCTAGACTAGCATCAGGTCTGAGGGAGGGAAAAACTCATTTCCCCAACCCAGATCTGCACCACAAGCAGAACGGATGCGGAGCCCCTTAAACGTGCCAAGTTCAAGCCCATTTCAATATTCGCTCTTCAGCAAATCTAATACCTGTGACATTAAAATAAAGCTGCTTTCGCTGGATTTGTGCTCCAGCCTCCCTGATAAGATCAACAGGGCACAGCAACACTTGAATACTGACAAAGAAAAACTGGCTGTGAGTGCACTTCAAATCCACATGAAAGTGAGACCAGACACCCGGTCCCCTTGAACACACAATTTGGAGCATAAAATCCTTGTAAATGTCTTGAACAGGGAACTGATTACGGAGGTTTTGTGCCGCGAGAGGTAAAATAAAACACTCGTCAGCTGTTCTGCAAAACAGTAAGACGCAGGAATATGGTCGCAAAAGTATGAACTGAATGTCTCAGGAATCATGACTGCCATACGAGAATCCCCGAGGTACGAAGCCACGCACAGTGCATCCAATAAAGGTTGGATCACTTTGTGCTACAGAGGCTTACAATAAGAGATGTCTGGTGTCATGCTCAGTATGAGACTTTTTAATAACTCACGCCTTTTTTTCTGTGAGTGCTTTACACGATAACTGCAAAGTTACAGAATTTTCCAAGTTGACATATTTTAAGTCGAAGCACAACAATTCCCCGATCGCAGTTGAAAAGTGCAAATCAGCAGGAAATCCAGAAAAAAAGCCATCAAAAGATGAAACTGTCAGAATTCTCTGATTTAACAACTGCTGCATGTACCTCTCTTTCACTAAACCTGAGTGATAGCTTGCGAATAAAAACAGTGGGGATACCCGTGGAGGTTTATGTGGCCGTTTTGTAAGCACAGAAGCACTCCACATCCAACCGACAACTGAACGGTGCATTTTTACTCACTGTGCCTGGCTTCAGAGCTGCCTTTATGGTGAGGATAATTGAGTCTATAAAGAGAAATGCATCACCTGAAAAGTAGCACGACAATTCATTACCTGCCTGCCGTGTACTTTTCCATAAATTCACACATAAACATGTTTGTTATTAACCCAGGAGCCTGTTAGTGAATCATGAATACTAAGACAGTTTAATAATGTCATTTTGTCTTTCTACATACAGTAGTTCCTGACACTAACTCTGTACACCGCCACAGTAGATTTGAAATGAAGCAGGCAAGATGTGACTCAAGCGTAAACTTAAGCTTTGATTCAAGGGGGTTAACAGACATATTGCATTTAAAACCCCTCTGTGGTTGTTGATTTAACCCCTGAAAACTCATCTCGGTGTATTAAAGTTACATATTTAGACTTTATTTCCATTAAAATAATCCCAACATGCCTCAAAATGGCTTAGATATGTACTTCCTGTAACTCAAACTCACTAGTTAGCATATGACTCTGCTCAAACACTGCAAAACTACTCTATGTAACACATAGATACTGATGCCGAAAGCCTCACACGATGCAATTCCAAGGTGAAAATGCTGCTTTTTCTTCTAGCATATAATAATACACCATATGGACATGATAAAGAAGGAATGCACTGGAGAGCTCAGCAGCACCAAATAGTCTGGAAGACCACGGAAGACAAACTAAAGTGGATGATTGCAGAATTCTTTTTGTGGAGAAGAAAACCCCTTCACAACATCTAGCCAAGTGAAGAACACTTTGAATAGGTATCGATCCCAAAGTCTACAATCAAGAGAAGCTTTCATGAATGTAAATACAGAGGGTCGACCTCAAAATGCACCACTGGTAACACTCAAGAACAGAAAGACCAGATTGAACTTGCCAGAAAACATTTAAAAGCTCTGGAACAAGATTATTTGGACAGATGAAACCAAGTTATCTGTAAAACATGGTGGAGGTGGTGTTAACGACATGTATGTCGGCCAATGGAACTTGAAGATTAGACTGCTGATAGAAATATGAATCTGAAGTGTATAGAGCTGCGTTATACTTTCTGCTCAGATTCCATTGAATGCTGCAAAACTGACAGGACAGTCCTCCACAGTACAGATGGACAATGACCCAAAACACACAGCAAAGGCAGCCCAAGAGCTTTCTAAGGAAAAGTAATGGATTGCTCTTAAATGGTCAAGTCAGTCGCCTGATCTCAACCCAAATGAGCATGTTTTTCACTCTCTGAAGACAAAACTGTGGGCAACTGAAAGCGGCTGCACTCAAAGCCTGGCAAAACATCTCATGGGAGGGAGACGCTGAACATTTGGTGAGGTCCATGGGTTCCAGACTTCAGGCAGTTATTGGCTGCAAATGATTTGCTTCTAAATATTAAAAATAATCCTCATATTTATATTTATGTGAGTTTGCTCAATTACTTTTGAGCCTGTGAAATGCAGGAACTATGTACAAATATGATTAATGCAATATTTAAAGGCAAAATTTAGAAAACTGTGTCTGTATCAGTATTTAGTATTTCTTAAGAACACATTCAAAAACAGCTTGGGTGTAATTAAAGAAAACCAATAACATTGGATCCTTTAAAGGCCCAAAGCTTTACCTGAAGTAACTAAAAGACACAGGTTTAAATGTCTCTCTAAACTCAGGTGTTTAAAGTTTTTCTACCCCGAGGCAAATTTAATCACTACACCAGGAGGGTCATAATGTCTGTCATCGCAGGTAAAAGGTTGCTGCTGGATTAAAACTTCTAATCTTCAAAATGTCACCCTTCTCCTGATTTGAGTAAAGAAAAAGAAGTGCAAAGTAGATATGTAATGGGTTCATTTGCTACAGGCTACATTGTTTCAGTGGACCCTCAGGTTAGAAGACATCCTGAGAGCATAAACCGCTAAGAGGTACGTATTGGCATTTCTCAAGCTGCAGTGGTCGTATTAACTGAGCTGTAGAGAGCTTTAAACAGAGCTACGACTGCTTTAAACTGTTTGCTAATGAGCTAACAGAGAACTGAAAAGAAGAAGAAGAATGTATGTGCTGTCTTGTAATATTAAAGTCCTAATAGGCAAGTCTTGCTACTTTGCAGTTATTTCCAGCTAATATGATTCAATCTAAATGAATGGAGAGAAACCTATAACTGCATTTTCAATGGTCACTGGGACATAAAACTGCATGTATTGAATCACTAGTCAAATCTGATTGAAAAAAAAAGCTTAAAAAGTTAGATTTTGCCCCAAAATAAGGTTTACAAAGCATGATTTTCCCCTCACAGGTTATAATTTACATGCATCTTTATTGAGTCAGTGCGACAACACAATTGGCTGGATGTCTTTTGTGTCACACAACTACCATATTTTTAACTTATGGAAGTCTCTCACAGATGTCGACTAGATTATTCTTTAAGTGACAAGTCCTGATCTTATAACGTTTCTGATAATACTGAGTGCAGCAATGATTAAACTCTTTTTATAGATAGTCTTGCCAGTGTCACCTGCAGCTTCACTTATGCACAGGGAGCTTTTACAGACTGGGGTAAGCTCCTATATCTGAAATTTGGGAGGGATTTAGATCAGTAAAGTGCACATGCTTTTTTGATTTCAGTACAGGTGCATTGTGTATATGAGTGTGCATGGGTGTCCGCATGTTGAGGTTGCACAAATCCAGCCATTTTCGTTCACCCTACAAGAAAATACCTTTCTTGCACTTCACAAGTTTCTTATATCCAGCATGATACCACCGGCTCAAACTATTCAGGTTCTGTCTTTTCAGAAAGAAGAGTGATAAGCAAGAAACAATCACATACCAGAGCCTGAGTGTTTTGGAAATGACTATATGACAACTCTGCATTGAATGTTGGCCGCGGCCCGCTGATCCACCAGGACATTAAGTGATGGTTGACACAGCAGAGAGCAGAATAACCGTCCCCGGTCAAATGAGGGTGTTTTGCAAGAAGATGACAGCAAGAACTACAGGGGCAGAGACACTAAAGTAGACAGACATTAAGAATTAGAGGTACACAGAAGCTGAACAGACAGAAAGAGAGAGAGGGGGGGGGGGGGTTTT
>OMNN01097232.1:46111-57757 GCA_900302755.1 Chromis chromis
AAAAAGAAAAGAAGAGGGGGGGGGGGGGGGGGGGTGTTTTGCGTGGTGTAAATCACTGAGCCTGAAGCATGGTGCCAGGCTGGCCAAACAGCTGCTTGGTATGCAGTGTGTAAAGCCTGTTCTCTATCGGAGCTGACATCCCGGGCAGAGGAATTATGATGAGAGATGATTGTATCATGACTGTAATTGTAAATGTAAATCCTGCAGCGCGGCCACCCTCTTTTTGTGCATAACGATGAGTTGCCCAAACAAAATTTACATTCCACTTCATATCGTGCGGCGACTGCATTACTTTGACAAACAATAACCATTGACAAATGAATAACATAAAAGAAGATGATTAACTCCAGAAAAGCAATCTGGGCAGATAATTTACGCTCTGCTCATGTGCTGAAGCTTCCCCAGGCGGCACTTGGTTTTTTTTCTGCATGCGTACGGCTATGGCAGCGGAGATTTATTTTGTGCATAGTTAGTGTGCATGTGTACCAACACGTTAGCTTGTCGCCGCCATTAGAGCACGTCCGGCCTCAGATTAACTTCTAATATCCAAGTTTTAGTCGGGCTAAAAAAGACTAAAACGCCACATGCCTGATGAAACAGTTGCTGATTCCTCTCACTATCCAAAAAACAACAAATATGTGGCACAGTAATTACAACAGTGTAATCACTAGTCTATTGTGATTGTACAGATACACAGGCGGAATAGAAGGTATGGTTTATCCCTTTCTGTACAGGGCTCCAGAGGAATCCATCTCATGCAGGCAGGCAAGGAGACTCAACGTAGCATTGATACAACAACCGCAATTAGCATACACAAATAGCTGTGTGCTGCTGCTCATTTTTCATCAGCCAAAGAGGTAAACGAGTTAACAAAGTTGGCTCAAATTAGCCTAATTAAAAAAGGTAATTGGTCCTCTTCTCTTCATACTGCTGTTTCCGTCTGTGGAGGATTGTATATAGTGCTGCAAGGATATAGTTAAGTGTAAGATATCTTCTGACAGCAACCAGTACTGTTATTTATGCTTCCCACAGCGCTGAAAAATGACAATTGAAACTCTCAATAGTAACATTCCTCTGCAGAATCAGTCTCTGCCTGAACAATCACTATCGGTGAATTTCGTTGGAAGTACTTTTTACCAAAAAAGAAACTCAAACTTTGTCAATGATAAGTTTTGCTGCGAGAATCACAAACCAAATTAGTTTTTCCTCCAGAAATGTCAAAGGGAGATATCAGAAGAAACTATCTGCATGGCAACACACCTCTGAGAGTAAGTGAGAAAAACATGTTTTGATGGATTTAAGTATTTTAAATTCTGAGTTTTCATATTAACTTAAACATGAGGAACTTTGATGCAGATTCATCGCCTTTGCTGGGTTTATATCACTGAGGAAAACTGTTCTCCCAGTATTTAGATTGTAGCTGCTAAGTTTAGCTGGTTTCCAGAACACACCATCTGAGTATCGAAGTGAGGGTCAAGACTCGCCAGGAGGTTGTGATATAGAAATAGCACATTCTGTTACAAAAGATTTAAAAAAATAAAAAAATAAACAGTGAGTCTGCTGCTCCTACATAATGTACATTCACTCAGTACTACAGTTCACTCATGGAGATCATTCTGATTTGTTCTGCTACTCGCCTCTATGAAATTACATACAAATTATGCTTATACAATAATACTACGGTTCTTGATGGCGGTTTTGTTCTTTTGTGGTGTCCTAATGCCTCTGTTTGAACAGGCCTGTTACACTACGGCTAAGCTGAACATGTAACATATGCAGACAAATTCTGGAGCAGCTGCTGCAACACAACACTTTCACTATTATCAATGAACGTGGCTACAGCAGTCATGAGAGCAGTGTGTAAGGCCGGTATAATACTTTCCATGTGTGCAAGGGTCATTTAGGGTTATCATGACATAGCCAGCTAATCTGTAAGAGTCCGCATGATGACTTTGCGCTGCAAACATCTGCACTGCAAATATAAAAAACGTAGAGACTTCAACTTATTTTGATTTTTATACAAAGTGTGTGTGGCCCTTTTGTACAGAAATAGGTCATAATTTAAAAAAAAAAAGTATTGTTACACAGGAAATAATGACTTTGTTCCAAACACAGTCTTCATCACCCTGTTGCCATTTTTTTTGCCAGTATCAGCTGACGGCTGCATAGGAACTTTATTCATTCCAAAGTCTACTGTAGTTTGTTGATGTTAATTTACCAATTTTACACAAACTCATTGAAAAACTTCTAGTTTCATAGTGCTGTGCTGGTTCCAGAAACCAAAGACACAATAATCTCAAAATGTCAGAACAACAGCTACTCTTCCATGGTCTCCAGAGCTGTCCGGGTGTGCATCCACAATTGAGTATAATCAAGGCTTTAGTGTGTGTGCACAACTCCAGGGGCAGTGGGTGTTTTGATTCTCCTGTAATTTTGGGGGTCAAGTACTAAAAGGTCTGGGAACACCTGGTCCACACAGTGCAAAAAGCTACCAAATAATGCTACAAATTTTTCAGTGTGAATACAGCTTGAAGCTTTAGCGTAGTAAGTTAGCCAAAACACAGATGATTTTCTTTTCTTTGCTTCATCTAACTAGTAAATAGGACAATCTCTTAATGCAACCATCCACTAATATAATTAGGAAAGTTAGCAATTACCATAAAAACCAAAGGACAAAAGAGATAAAAAGAGCTATTCTCCACCAGAGCAGCTGTGCCAATGCTACCTAGTCCAGGCTTAAAGAGAACACCTTCCATTTTTCCCTCTTTTCTTTCCGTCCATATCCTCTCCCAATGAAGTGATTGGCAGCACTGGTTAACTTTGTGACCAAGAGTCCAATTACATGGAAGGGGTGTGAAGTATATGAGTCCGATTACGGGTCCATCTTCCCAGAAATAAGGACTCTGTCACAGGAGAGCTCTGGGCTTCACAGAGCCACCCAAGCCTGGCCGCAAATGAGAGCGGTATTCTCTCTTCTGTCACTTTTCATTGTTGTGAAGCGGCTACTCCGCATGCACAGCAAAGTAACCTGCAAACATGCAGTGTAGCAGAAAATGCAAAGACATAGTCTGGTATTTACATTTATCAAACGCATGAACACAAGCAGACATATGCACAAACAAAAACACACGTATTTTCTCTTTCCTTCTCAAGTGACACGCATGATTGCACATGCATGCATATTTGGACATTAAGCTGCCTATTTTTAAACGTTAATAAACCAAATTCCAGAGGAAGCTCCATCTCCCATCCCCAAACACAACATCAAGTGAACACTAACATTAATAATGCAGATCCCATCACAGTGGTTAGTCTTATCTACTTATAGAAAATGAAGCCCACAGCATACTGCACCAAGAATACTAAAAAGCAATTATTGCTCTCAGCTGTGGTGAGCCCCGAATTAATGAGGGAGAGTTAGACGGTAGAGGTTTGGGCAAAAAATCTGAAGGATAATTTGTTTAGAACGTTAAGAAAAAAAGTTCTTCGAACCGTCAAGTTAATTGTCTTCCTCTGGTGAAGTGAAAAGGTAAGAGTTCCCCTGATAGGAAAAAGACCAAAATCGAAATATATGCAGATCTTTTTAAGACCAGAGAAACATTTATTCTCTTATAATTTGCATGCGAATTATATTGTTATAGTCAATTACGCAACCAAGTTCTCATTATTTTAAAAGATGCCAAATGAAGCAGCAAAATGTGTCTTGATTTGAGCAATGTGTAAAAAATATATGGTATTAGACTGAAGACAATAGCGAAAGCAAGTTTGTATGTTCTGCTGTAGTGTTTGAGAACATTTTGTTCTCCGCTGAGTGACGAGATAACGATTGCTTGCCCCTTCTTGCTGACACGCGAATCAGCCTCTCAACACTTAGAGGATCCCTCATACTGGTACCACTGGGGGCCAGAAGACGTTGACTTTCAAGTGGGGGGCATCAAGTAAGGGCTAAAACCTTCTCCGAGTCCCTTGGCTCTAAAGCTTAGGCTGCACACACATATCTGTGCACGAGTGAGTGTTTATGTGGGAGGGGTGCGCACCGAAAGGTCAAGAATCAGCCCACATCCTCCCTCAAAAGGAGGAGAGAAGAAGAGAGAGCTGGGTGCTGTTTGTGGGTGGGCAACTGTATAAATACAGTAAAACAGCATGACAGTATGCCTGCCTGATTCTCACTTAGTTATTAGCAATAAACATGTATATAATATGTCTGATTATTAGCTTTAATAGACAGGATTGACATTGGAGCATTTACACAATAAGAAAATATACGTCCTCCCACTACACTGAGATGTCACAAGGTTTCAATAGCAGAACTCAAAAGTCATTTCTTAATCCTAACAACAACTATACAAATCTTAACTCAAGACCAATATAGAAGCTTTTTTCTTTAGAGCATCCGAGAGTCTGGATCTGTGAGTATAGCTGTCTATGACGTGAAAACTAATGTGTATACAAAACTACTCAACCTTTAAGACATTTTTACATCCAGTAAACTAATAGAAACATGTGACAAATTGTTAAGTCTGGTGGTACTCTAGATTCTTCTTGTCAGCTAATCACATGTATAGACTGTAACCAACAATTAACTGATGTAACTGATATTTTCTATGTAACCGAAGCCTGATATAGATTATATTACAATACCATAAACAAATCAGAGAAGCACACCTTTACATGTACATACACCATCCTGCTACTGTATTTACAAAGGGGCATATATCCATAGATGTAAATAGTTCCCAACAATTGCACTATACACTTGTATCTGAATAAAGTGTGTGAATAGCTACAGTGCTCAGCTCTTTTTTCTAAATTAGCCATTTTAAAACATGACGACATGCATGTGTGACCTACTCTTGAAAATGCACTTCTTAATCAGCCTAGTCTCGCATAGCCAGACCTATTGCTACATAAATGTCAGTGCTGGAGAATGGTCTGGCTGCACCTCATTATCATTGTGCTATACTATAACTGTTGTGGCATGTTTGTGTTTCGTTCAACCAATCACATGTTTTGGGTGGTGCTCAGGCCAGGATGCAGCAACGGTGCCCCCTGCAAAATAGTGTCACAAGGAATTGTTTTGGTGGAACTTTTGCACATAGAGATGCAAGCACTATCAATAAAATGGCATCTGATGACTCAAACCATTATAAATGACTTGGCTGTCGGGCTGAGCACTACAGAAAGAGTAAAAAGATGAGAAAGTATTGTTGTCTTTGATGACATTTGCTGACAGAGGTGCACCAAAAGGAGCTACAATGGCCACTTATATTTGCATATTTTGCAATGACAACTATATAGCCTCTAAAACCCCTCATAAAACCCCTATACAGTGCACCATTAGTGCCCCCAAAGACCTCGCACTTTGGAGAATGTGAAAAGAACAGCAGCAGTTTCAGAATAAGAGCGCATGTAACAGAGTTCTAACAGGCATTATTGTATAAGCATTTTTTCACTAAACAGCCTGAATGCATTTTTATGGATGCATTGGGAACAACTTTATCCAGGATCCCCAGGTTCACCACTATTTGCTGACGATAAGGTATCCATCCATTAGCTGTACCTGCTTTATCCTGTAGAGAGTCACGGGAGGTTGGAGTCTATCCCGGCTGATATTGGCCGAGAGACGAGGTACATCTCAGGGCTAACACAAAGAGACAGCCAACCATGCACGCTCCCACTCACACCTACGGCCAATTTAGAATCACCAATTAACCTCCCATGCATGTCTTTGGACTGTGGGAGGAAGCTGAAGCACCTGCAGAAAAACAGGCACAAGGAGAACATGCAAACTCCAAATTAAAAGGGCCCCAGCTGACCAGCAAAGCCAGAATCGTCTTGCTGTGGGGCGACAATAAGATAAATACAGAATAACATTGGTTTTACCCTCTCATTCTCTGGTGTTGGTGACTTTTAGTGCTGCAAAACTCACTTCATAGAAACCACAAAGCTAAGATACTACAGTTTAGATTCGATGTGCCAGAGTTTCTCAATATCCATGCCTGGGAATGCTGCCTTCAAAGCAAGTAAAGTTGTCTCTGCAACTTATCTGGCATTACCCAGACCCACTGAGGTTTTCATTTTTTTATGGTATGAATAAAATTCCATTCATCACCATTGTATAGGTGTCTCAGTGCAGGATATTCAAAACCTTGAACCATAAAACTAATCTGCATTGCCACAACACTATGGGTACAATGTAAAATATGTTTTTTTATGCTTTTATGAAGTGACCCTTTTAAACAAAACAACTGCCTCATATCAACACTTACACCTCACAGTAAAACCCTCCGTTGACCTGCCATGCTGCTTTCGCCTCACATCCGACAGCGAACGTCGCCATTACAATAATCTACTTTCTTATGAGCAACTTTGTTTTCTCGGCTGCGCTGTAATCTCTGCAAACCAGACTCTTATATCAATGCCACCCTGCATTACCCCTAACACTCAACGGTGCCCTGGTAAAACATGAAATATAGTCTCATAAAGGTCTTATCAGCCAGACAAGTGGACCTAAGAGTTCCAGACGAGTGCGCTTAAAGGCTCATCGTGAGTTTAAAGGATTTAATGATGTCTGGCTTCAGAATAATTTTAGTTGGATGTATACTACAGGACTCTTTGGTAAGCAATTAAACACTTGTCCTTTGGTCCAGTTGCCAGGTTGTTTATTGAGAAATGTCACATGAATGTGAGACCAAATTTTCACAATGCTTTGAATATTTGTGTTGGATGGGATAATTCAGACTAATATGATTCCAAACAAGGCCTCTCATTAGATCATGTTTTAAATAAGCCAACGAGTAGCTGTCAAAATCTCCAGAATTGGCCCGGACAGTAAAAAAAATGTGCTTATTTGTTTTAACTCATCTATTTAAATCCGTGCCGTAATGATCAAAAGCCTCGGCTGCCACTTCGCTTTGTACATGAGGCAGCTTTCAGCAGAATTGGGTCTGATTAAACAGTGGACACACACTCTGCTCCTGCTGTGCAGCCGTTTGCTGTTTACCTGTTCCCTCAATCAAGTTTTACTCATGCGGATTCCTCCAATAATCACTAATGTTTGTTTATCCTTCGCCTTACCACCCGCTTCTCCACTCAACAGGCACTATTCAATCAATTCACAACGAGGCAAATTAATAAAAGAAACACAATTACTGCTCACCAGGATGATGTTCTGTCCCGCTAATGGTTCGCTTTAATCCGCTCGTGACAGTTACGTCCCAACGTCATTGAGATCTTCTTTCAACAGACCAAATTACCTAAGCTCTGGCAATGATAGTAAAGTAGCTGACACTACAAGGTGAACGAAATAACAAAAGCAGCATTTAAATCATCTCCAGTACTGTTTAATTAAGGCTGACACAACATTCTTTGGATTCTTTCTGCTACAGAGAAAACTTGTCCTGTTATGGCATTGGCCTTAAGCTGAACAACTGGGGCCGGTAAGCTAGTTGAGATTCCTTGGCACCGAAAAGCATCATTAAATAGGACCTTGATCAGTTTTTAATGCTGCTGAAACACAGTCACAGACAAGATGGTCTTATGTAAAAAAAAAAAAGATAGACCAGGAGTTTGTTCAGATGAGTCTGTTATTCTCCAAATCAGGACACCTCTGTCCTTTAAAACCAACCAGAACACGGAAAGGATTTGTCTGTGGTGTGAGACTCTTGAGTCTGTTTCTTTATAGCAGTAGATAAACACTGGATGTGAGTAAACAGAGTAGACTAATAACATGCAGTAAGGGCCTGACTAGCCAGGAACTGAACCTGGTAAACACTGTAGACAGAATTTGCGCATATGTAGTTTATGTGCCCAACCGTTTGGCTATTGGGTCTCTCCATTATCATTTCACAACCTAACTTGCATTCTTGTTAATGTTTTTGAAAGAAATGCAATTTAATCAAACAAACTAATGTATTTTCTCATCAAAACGTTTAACTGTCATCCAGAGGGAAAGGTTTCCAGTTAGAAAGAACCACAAAGTCCACATAAGGAGATAAGAAGGAAGGATGAAGGTACAGGTCCACAATGGGACCATCACTCAGTAAACCAGTGTTTGAATCCTGTTTGGGACCATTATTCTCGCACATAAGTTTAATTGTTACCAGTTGGCATTAAGTTTAGGCACCCAAACTACGGCAAATTGTGCTTTCACAACCTTGACTACATGTTAGAATTTTGGTTAAGTGTAGGGTGATGAGTCCTGCCCCATCTAATATGTGATTGGTTAGCTAAAATGGAGCGACAGTAAATCTAAAATCTGAGCAAATTTGAAATGTATTTCTGATAGAAACTAATGTAATCTGTTATAAAATCTGTTCCTCTAAAATCTAACTGAGGAGGCAGTTTAGTTAAATGCAATTTTTAGGAAACAACTTTGGCAAGAAACAAGAAACATGTCTCCTGATGAACATGTTTACGTCTTGATTCATGCTTTTGTGAAAAATCTTTAAAATGAACAACAGAGCAAGTAGAAAAGAGTCAAATAGACAGCAATACTGTCAGTAATAATACAGCAAGGCTGTAGCAACCACATCAAAAGTACACCTTTACCTGTTTATGGGTGTGTCATATTGATCATGTAAGCATTCAAAGGAGGATAAATGTGTCATTTTCTCTCCAGGCACTGGTCCAGTCAGCCCCATGTCTAATCCATGCTTGCTGCCATCACACATTTCCCCCCACATCAATACAGAATCATTCCTCTTGTGCATTAAATATCTTTGTGTATTTACTCTCCCATAATAATTTGTTTGATACTGCGAAGTTCAACATTTGGTCAGCTGAAAGTTCACAGTCATCATGAGCTTTCAAACAAACTCCTGTCTGCACACACGCGTCTCCAAGACTACATTTACAGACTATGGCAACACCTATTTTCTGTTAATTGGAAATGCTTTTGTTTGCTCCCTATCTCCAAAGACGTTATTACAACAAGTGCAGGCGAAATTATTGGACTGGTGGAAGTCGGCGAACCCCTTTGCACGGCTTATTGTTTGAGAAGCCACTGTGTAATCAGGTGCTGTGCAGATTCATTCATTTTCATTGTATCTGTGCTACATAATAAGGACTTTGGTCAAATTTCACTGTGCTGCTGCAGCGTTTATGAAGAAGTTAAAAAAAAAGGGTTATCCAAAAAAACTAGGTCACTTTGAAGTTTCACATGTCCAAAGCTCGGACAATCTACTTAGACCATAACTTCACAACATTTTTTTCCCCCCCCTAACTACACTGGTGGGCATTAAAGTCTCTTTTTTTTGCTAGTGCCTGAAAGCTAACAGTGTTGACCAAATGTATTCACATCAATATGGATTTTCTTCAAACACCTCAGGTATTAAAAAGGTGATAGAGGAAATCAAAAATGTACAGAGGGGGACTTTTGACCAAGAGAAGAAGCCAAAAAATTCAGTGTGGTATTCAATATAATATTTAACAAAGGCCCTAGTGGAAGCTATGGAGACTTCATAGTATTGATTTAATAAATAATAATGCTAGAAGTATCTACTGCATTAAATTTAGACTGCACTGCTTCCAATTCATTCCAAAAGGGAAGCAGTCTCCTTACCAAATATTGCACAGGGACCTTTAACGTCCTGCAGCGTCCCTCAGCTGGTGCAGTGGAGCCGTTCAATGGCAAACAATATAGAAGACTTGGCTTGTAAAAGTCAGTTCCCAGGTGTGAAGGTGTATAACGACGAATGTGAAGCAGGATGTTCCTAAAGAAAGGACAGGCTGAATACAGAGTTACAAGTTGGCCTCAGAATTGATGACACACTCCTGGCCTTGCTATTCAATAGGATACACTGTGAGGAATAATAGGGGCCTGAGGAAAACCTGTCGAACAGAGGTGGCAACGGTGTTACTGCTGGTAATACAAGGACGACGGTCGTGCAGCCGATTTTGTCAACAGTAGCATTTTGCAATAATCATGGACAACACTGAGGAATGAAAGGTGTCAGGTGGAACTGGATTATTTGCTGTAATTTGGTAGAAAACATGTGACAGCGTATTGGACCAGTGAGGAGCAAAGCCATGATTGTCAAATTAGACTAAATTTATTTGAGTGAAGGTGTATTGTATTTTCATTCCACAAAAAGAGCCTACAGTATCAGATGAAATTACACATGCTTCATACAGTTGGCAGACCAACCTCAGGCACTGCTGCACCCTTATCACTATGAATTACCGTGTTGTTATACTGTAATGCAACTGTAAAGTGTGGACTGCATTAGGACGGGAAGCCATGAATGAGCCATACCCCCCTGGGCTATAAGATTATAACCCTGCTGCTAAACCCAGGGATAATCGGAATTTTCTGTCCTTGAGTGTACTCCGCTCGATAGAAAAGTCCTTCAAATTCTGTCAGTCTCTACCTGTGGCTATAGATAATTCAACAGAGTTATCACAGCCCACCATAACTGCAGCCATTGAACCACACAGAGGCATCTGTGTTTCTGATGTTGAGGTTTGGTGGGGAAGAAACCCAGAGTTTTAGTGTTGACGCTTTGAAAAAGCAACAGGGAAGGTTGTCGCCAAAATGACAAAAATGTTTATGAATTGGATGATTTAAAATAAAGAAGTCACATTTCCTTTAGGACTTGCTGGACACAAAAAAAAATAGTGTGTGTCCTGATTATGATCTGGTTTTTGACATAACCTGTTTTTGTTTTTATTATATCTCAATTTCAGAAATCTGAACACGCCCTTACTTCGGTTTTGAGAAACCCTTGTATGTTAGATGAAGTTCTGCCGAAGGAACTGGGAATCTGTTGCATATATACATCTTATTCCAGGTTTGGACCACTGCCGACTACCTGCACAGGTCCAGCTTTAGCCAAGTGATAGAACAGAAACACAAACCAAGCAATATTCACCACAACTACCCAGTTTGTGCAACACTACGGTCACGTCATCCATAATGGAGCTGGTGCTTGTACGGTTGCTTTCGCTCGAGTCAGTAAAAGGCTGTGACAAAGGCTCAAAGTGGAGGACGTGTTTGATGTTTGCTGTTGATCTCATCACCAAATCTGCAATGAGATGTTGGTATTTAACAATGCTGAGCCAAAGAGGCCACAGTTTAATTAATTTAAGGTTAGGCTAACAGTGACAGGACTGTCAGATTAAATTGCTGGTTCGTGTTGTTAATATCACAGGCACCTGCACAAACAGCACTGAGTAATCAGTAACTAGGATACTAGTATGTATTAACTATACAGGCAAATGAATAATCAGATCTATCAGTGCTTCACGTAAAAGACACAACCAGAATACCTGATCAAAACCAGGATAAGTTCATAACCAGGATAAAATCAATGTCGATCAGTGTGTGGAATTTTGGCTATGTAAATAGGCTATAATATGCCAATTTGTTAGCGATAATGACTTGAGCATGAGTTGAAACGTTTCAGCCTGTTATGCTCCCCTCAGTGGCCAAAATTCAATATCAATGATTGCATGAATTTAATTTTCATATCCTACCACTTAAAATGTGTGTGGTGGTGTCTGGGTAAATGTTTGTCCACTAAAAGGCTCATCACAACCAATGATTATCTTGCCGTTAGACCACATTTTGAAAAAAATAACTGGGAAAACTTTTCTTCGACTATCTCTTCACTTTATAAGTCAATATTTTGGGATTTCTGTACTGGT
>OMNN01097233.1:0-10180 GCA_900302755.1 Chromis chromis
GAGACAGGGTGAAGGGGGGTATAGAGGAGAGAGACATGCAGCAAAGGGTGTTGAGCCGGATTCGAACTCACGACCGCTGCTTGTGACCTGCGCCCACATGGTAACGCCTTAACTCAGTGAGGTATACGGCGGCCCCTACTATGTGGTGTTCTGCTGGAAACCCTTGGATTTTGGCATCCGTGTTGATGAGGCTTAGACACCCAAATAAACATTGTCACAGAACAAGCACACTCCCTCATACAAATGGAAATCCCAAATGTCACTGGCCTACCCCCGCAGGAAAATGCACCTCACCACATGGCAACAACATCAAACAATCAGGAACATCCTGAGGAACAGGACAATCGTCCAAGATGTTGATTTGACCTCCAATCTTCCTAGACCCCATTCTGATCAAGCATCAACAGGATGCAGTGGAACAAGTTTGACTGACAGAGGCCCCACTGCACAACCCAGAGTACCCAAAGGATCTACTGCCAACATCCTGGTGCCAGACCCCATAGGACACCCTGAGAGGTCCTCTTGTCCATGCCCAATGGTTCAGAGCATTTTTGACCACATTAGGGGGACCAACACAATATTAGGCAGGTGGTCATAATGTTATGCCTGATTAGTGTATATATTACTCTGAAGCAGGCTTGGATTGTAATCTCTAGAAAATATATATTAGTTAACATATTTTCCCAAGTTTCTCATTCATCTATCCTGTGGTAACCCTCTCCACTAATGTGTTTTGCCAGCAGCGTTCAGTAATGTGCTTCAAGAGATGCTGTATACAATGTTTCTTCAAAAATCACTCTTGAAGTAGAGGATGAATTGTCTCCAACAGACCAGGCTGGAGACTGGCTCTTCTCTCATAAGTCCCTACTTTTGGGGTGTGAAAACATTTCCACATCAATTTACAGAAATGTCTTCCATGAGCACTTCCTTTTTTGTTCTCTAGCAGACGTTTTTCTTCAATCAACTTCAACCTGCCTGGTGGACTCATATAAGAAAGCTGCTGTCATTAGTCGTAAATGTCCAGACCAAAGAAAATCCACCAGCTTCCCCTCAGTGTCCATTAGGCCACTTTTAGAGGTTGTTAGCATAATCGGATGACGCCAAAGGCACTGAGCCAATAAACTGCTATTAACAATAAATCTGCCATACAGGAACCCAGAGAACAGCAACTTTTGTTTTGGCAACATTGCTTCTAATGCCTCAGCTACACCCTTCCAGTTCCTAGAAGGATATCCAGCTAAAGTCAGGTTTACCCCAAACAGTCCTGTCGTCTGTCGTAACCACTCAGTTACTGTTTACCTCCAAGTCCCACACTGTAGTGCTTTCCCCTAATGATCCTTATTTGCACTGTATTTATATTTGGATTTGGATTCATTAGTATCCTTTTTAAGGTGTATATTTATATTTTTCTTTTTTGTACACTGTGGGACTCTGAGAAATGGTATTTCTATTTATTTGTATGTGCCGCACATGTAGAGATATTATAGACTTTGATTTTAAGTGTCTGTTGGTGGCCTAACCTAGTCTCCAGTTGCTCTATAAAATGACACACTGCTTCCAAAATCATTCTCATGATGCAGAGAGATCCACCATTGCCCTAAAGAGTTAAAGAGGAAAAAGTGACAGACACAGTAACAACAAAAAAAGTTGAAAAGAAATACAAATCATAACGAAATTCAGTAAATCTAAATATGTTATCACCCATTAATATCAGATTTCTCATGCTAGTTTAAGTCTTACATGGAGTGAACACCTGAAGAATGTATTCTATTTATTTTACAGATGTCTGCTATCCTTTGAGGTCAGCTCCACTGAAAGATTACACTTGGTAGTTTGAGAAAACTTTTTTACATAATAAGGTCAGCAGTATTTAACAATATATTGTTCAGTGCCGACATTGCAATGTGCACATGTGCATAGTAAATAGCAGATTAGCTGAAAGACATCAGGCTACAACTTTTTTTGCTGCTTGATACAAAAAGAAAATTTGAGTTCCCAATCTCCCTGACTAATCTACAAATGAAGGCCTGTCTTAAAATTTTCTCTGATTTAAGGGTTCTTGGATACACTGAGTTTTTTAGTTTTTTAGCTTTATTTTCCAGACACAGAGTTTGTTGACATGCAGGTCCACAGCGAAATGAGCGGAGAACAGGAGAGAAACACTGAAAAGGAAGATTGCAAGAAGAAACGTAACATCACCTGAATGAAATATTTCAACTGCAGAAAGGAAAAGAAAATGTATTTTTTATTTTTGTATTTTTTCATATCGCAGCAAAACAAAATATGGCAATGTCATCCCCCCCCCCAATATCTTGCAGCCCTAATACAGACAGTACAGGACAGAATAACAGACGGCTAAACCCACATTCTTCATTTTTTTGTTTGATGCTCCTCGGCCTTACCAGTGAATTACCTTCATTCAAATTCAGTATGAAAGAGAGTGAGGTACTGAGGTAAGAATAGAAGATAAAATGAATAAAACTGAAGAAAATGTGTTATGGGACAAAGAGATAAAGTGCGTGTGTGTGAATGTGTGAGTGTATGTGTGTGAATGTGTGAGTGTATGTGTGTGAATAAATGTGGCCCTGGGTGACTTCAGTTTGTGAGTGGCCATGACATTTGCTTTACCAGGTGTAGAGGAGCGTGAAGCAGACTCTGATGGGGTCTGTGAACAGTTATCACATTTACTCCAGGCCATGGGCTATGTGGCTGGTTTGTCAAAGCTGACTGTATGTAATCTCTCCCTCCCTGTCTCCCACCCTCTCGCCGGCTCTCCTACCTCCCCTTTCTGTCGTTACTCTGCTAACTTCCCATTTTCTTCCACGCTCCCTTTCCCTCCGCTACTTTTTTCTTGGCCCACTGACTGTTTCAGCCACATTCTCTCTGACCCACTCTGCTTCATGCTACCTCAGCCAACTGCTTACCTTTATCTTTCTCCCTCCCTCTGCCTCCACCTCCATTTTTTATTTTTTCCCAGTGTGGATGTTTTAGAGGGGAGCAGGTAGGGCTGGCTGATGGCTTGAATGAAGTGATTTTTCAGGTGGTCTTGTGAATGTCCTCATGTATAGAGCCATGGCAAGGACTTTTAAAGTCCTAGCAGATCTACACATACATTGCGCTGGATCCATGCACACACTGCTCTGTATGGTCATGAATTATTCACTTTGTTTTCACTGGACTGGAGCGCAAGAGATGGAGTGAGAGGGGGTGGGGTGAAAGAGATCTGAGCTGAGGAGAGAAGAGGCAGTAGCTGTTAGCTGAGGCATAGGAGCTAGCCTCCTTATAATTCTAGTCCACTCTCTTAATGTTCCCAAGCAATGGGAGTGAGATAGAGAATCTTGACTACAGTGTTATCCTATAGGCTCCCATATATTTTTCAGGTAGCTCTGTTCCGAGCGAAGTGTTTTAACAGGGATGAGATATCATCATACATGCTATTAGAGATGCAAGGTGAATTTTGTCACTGTACAATTATAGGAAAAGATGATAAATGATAACACTGAATTATTCAGCTCTAGGTATGCCAATGTCTTTTTTTTTAGGCCAGATTCAAGGTCCAGCTATTTCATTAAGCAGTTGAACTAGTGCCAAGTACTTATCATTTATTGAATTTATGCTTTTATCAGTATCATATATATATGTGTGTGTGTGTGTGTGTGTGTGTGTGTGTGTGTGTGAAAATGTGTTTCTGCAAAGATTAGTCATACAGTACACAGTGTGTTAAACATTGACATAAGTAGTGCAGCAAGTTATTTTCAGTGTTGCTCAATTCAGTAATTGCTTTCCTTATTCATACGCTAATCAGATTATATTGTGGGAAACAATTTTAGGTGATGTCGGAGTTTTCTTTGCCATGGAGAGACTTGGGGGCAATGTCTGACTGTTTTTACAGAGCACCTGTAGCCAAATCAACATAAAAATACATTTAGGCGACATATACTGCAAAATAATGAGATTTCTGTTTGCTGACAAAAAACGAAAATGGAGGTGCCTTGATCTCAAATGGAAGTGTAAGTGGCAATGGGAACTAGTATTTGGACGAATGTCTGTGTGACTGGTATGTGATGGATTCTTGTTGCCAATGTAATCAAACAGCTGATTAGATATTTCTCTCTTCTGTCAACTCTAAATGGTAGTTACAGTTATTGACGCAGATAAGATAAGGCAGTTGCAAGTCATTAAAAGTAATCCTCAACAATGAATAAATGAAGTATAAAGTACAGTAAGAAGTTCTAACTAATGTAGCCTGTTTTAAAATTAAAGAAATTGCTTGCCTGGCTACATAGATATTCATGAACTGAATTATTTTAAGCCGCACAGCTAGTTGACATTATATAAAGATACCTCGACTGACTTAATATTAGCATCTAAAGTGGCTTTGTAGCTAGACAACGTTAAGTCATGTTCACATGCTGTTCAAAACATTTTTCATCTTCAAAAAAAATACCAAAGAACACTATTCCAAAATGCAGTTGTGAGTGGCCTTTGTAATCATAACTCATACTAACCCAGAGATAACATGAGGTAACAAACTAGTAACTAGTAACAAACCGAACACTAAAGGGCACCCAGAAACTTTTCGGACTCATCCGGTTTTACTCCATAAATTACTGTTAATGAACATGTTTGTTTTTCCAATATGTACACGATGTTATTTGGTGAAATGAATAACAGTAGATCAGCTAAGCCCTCTGAAAGCTGAGGGAAAACCCTGGATGTTTTTAAATAGCCTATGCTGTCAGACAAATGGTCCAAAACTAAAACTATTAGATTCTGAGAAGCTGGAACAAGTGAACGTTTGGTATTTTTGCTTGCTTGTTACTCAAACAATTAAATGATAATCAAAGTTGCAATTAATGCATCTTCTGTCCTCCAGTGCTTTTAGTTGAGCAGTTGTAGATTTACATCCATGCTCTCATATACAACAGACATCAGACAAATAATTTAAATCTTTGGGGAGGAAAGTGTTTGAAGCAAGTTAAGTACAACGTGTACCGCTTACTACCTCCAATCCTTTGTTTGCTGTCTTTTTCTCTTGCCATCTATTCAACCAGATAACTCGTTCCTTGTATGTAGATCTCTTCAAGTGCTGTTGCCCACACAGTTTATCCTTGCATGATGCAAGTAGGATGAAATCCCTGCATGGCCCTTCCCCAGCTATCTAGGGGAATCATTGCTTATTGGCAAGCCATCTTATGTCCCTTTGCCACACTCCCAGAGTTTACTGTGTGATCTGCTGTTATGTACAGTGTAGTTACTGTACTCAGGTTGTACTAAATTTCAGTCATTTTGAGCAATTCAAGTGATTCAGTGTTGCTACGCAATGCAGTCTTTGTATTGGTACTTATGTGTGTTTTAAAATACAACAAGAACCACTTTGACCAGTCCTCCAGGGGCATAGAATTGCATTATTAAATGTGAATATTGAGTTAAGTCACAAGATTTAGTGTTATCAATTGTCCATACTCTAAGACCCAACAGGCCAAAGGCAAATGGAGTCAGAGTTACCTGCTAAATCCTCTTCCATGCTCTTTCTTCAGTGCTAATGGGATTACATAGTGTGGGGTGTCCAGCAGTGGCTCTTGCACTCACATGCACGGCTCTGTAGTGGTGGGTGCTTGGTGAACCTGCACCCAGCAATATCCAATGAGATGAAAATATGTGACTGATGTAAGTCCATATTTATTCAAGCTGGCAAATGGGTTTATTTTGCAAGCCTTACCTTCACTAATGCTTGTGTTTTACGTCAGTTGCAAGCAAACCTCCAAATTGGCACAATGATATCTGCTGTGAGACTCTCCTGTCAGTTAAGTCTTTCCACAGTGTTGCTACGCATATAGGACAAGAGCGGGATTAAGTTTTAAACTCTATTCTCTGGGAAGCTCTCTGAAGGAATCAGAGACTTTTCTTATTTAATGAGGTGATATTTTGGCTAAATCTTCCATCACAGGAAATCCAGTGAGACAAACTAAAACTTTACAAGATTAAGAACGACTCGCACAAACTCTATCCCCTCCCTTTTTCTCTCTCACACATCTCCCCCTTGAATCACGCAACACCATTTGCTATCTCATAGCATTGTTATCATCATCTTCTATGTCTTTAAGATACCATCCAGGTGTCTGAAGATTGGTAGAGCTTATTTGTTACGATGGCATTTAATCTTGCTCTTGTCTTTCCTTTAATTAACCTAACACCTCAGTACCTTTATCTGATTTAATAAAATAAAAATATCTGCATGAATTCTGAGACCAACACAGACTTGTTGCAGACGACACAAAACTTTTTTTTTTTTTTTGCATATGTAGGTGCATTTACTGTACAGATGGTTACTGTGCAGAGATTTCAGGACTAAAAGTTAAGTGAGGACGCCTCCAAAAATAGTCCCATGAATAGTTAACTAACTTCATGTAAAGGGCAGTAAACAGAAAAACAATAGAACTAAGTACCGTAATTTTTTGGTTGGACAACACGTTACAACAGCATCGATTCTCCAAGATTTGCTTGTGCGGTTTTTTAAGATACATGGTAGGTAGGTTGTTCCAAGTATACCGGACAACTTGCCATATTATTCGTGTTGATGTAGGCTGTCACCATGTCTTCTGACCCTTCTCTCCCAGACTGAGTAAATGATGTGTAGAACAACGCTCTATGTGGGCAACACCATCTGTTGCAGGACCCCCTGTGCTTCCTGTTACTGAAGAGATGTCTTTATGACTCTGTTCGGGATTGTTGAGGTGTTGCAGAATTTAATACTGATCAGACTCCTTTCTGATGCTATTGCATGATGGATAAGAATTAAAACCCCTAAAGTGCATAGTATTATATATACCGATCAGGCATAACATTATAAACGCTTGCCTAATATTGTGTTGGTCCCCCTAATGTGGTCAAAAATGCTCTGAACCATTGGGCATGGACAAGAGGACCTCTCAGGGTGTCCTATGGGGTCTGGCACCAGGACGTTGGCAGTGGATCCTTTGGGTACTGTGGGTTGTGCAGTGGGGCCTCTGTCAATCAAACTTGTTCCACTGCATCCTGTTGATGCTTGATCAGAATGGGGTCTAGGAAGTTTGGAGGTCAAATCAACATCTTGGGCCATTGTCAAGTTCCTCAACATGTTCCTGATTGTTTGATGTTTGTGCCATGTGGTGGGGTGCATTTTCCTGTGGGGCTCGGCCAGTGACATTTCCATGTCATTTCCATTTGCACGAGGGAATGTGCTTGTTCTGGGACAATGTTTATTGGGGTGTCTAAGTCTCATCAACACAGATGCCAAAATCCAAGGTTTTCCAGCAGAACACCACATGGTACCAATATGATCAATGTTATTCACTTCACCCGTCAGTGGTTTTAATGTTGTGGCTGATCGGTGTAGTCTATGGCTGGTGATAGGAATGAAATAACTGACACTTCAGCTGTATAAAAATACATGTATTTTGTCCAACTTTATATAATTGATAGTTAAATATACCATGTTTAATTTGGAAATTGACAAGCTTTTACTACGATTTATAATTATTATGGAGTAAGTGTTGATTGGACAACACAAGAATACTGACACCACCTGTATTTAAACTGGTTCCCTACAAGCCTCGCCTTCAAAATGCAATTCTATCTGCCACCGGGTCTGAAATCTCCTGGGAAAAACTAGACTCGATTTATGGTAAAAAGAGCAAATGGAGTAACTGTGCAAACTCTGTGAAACAGTTGGCAAAAAAGGAGCCTTGTTGTTAAAGGAGGCAAAGAAGGCGAGGAAGGAGTGTGATGGAAAACGAGATAAAACAAACAAAAAGAGTGAACATCGGACGGGCATTCACCCAAAGGGGAGAGCTCCGGGACTTTAGAGGATTCAAAACTGACATTCAGCTGGAATTATTTCTACTAGATCAGAAAAACCTGCCTACTTATCAATACAGCCGGGTGTTTTACTCTGCCTTTATCATAGCACTGCCACAGTGGAGCCAGACTTGGGTCGCAGAGGCAGCCCTCCAAGCAAAGCAGCCCAGGCGTCCAGTTCCCACTTCGTCTATCTCCTCCTGGGGGACCAAAGACATTTGCAAGCCAGAAAGGATATATAATTCTTCTAGCGTAGTCAGGGTCTTCTCCCAGTTGGACGGACCCAGAATATCTCCTTTGGGAGGCGTCCAAGTGGCATCCTGGCCAGATACCCAAACCACCTCAGCGGGCCTGGCATTGGTTCTACTCTGAGTTGACTCCTGATATCTGAGCTCCATTTCCTGTCCCTAAATGTGCGTCCACAGTCTCATTTCAGCCACTTGTATTCATGTTCATGTCCTTTCAGTCGCACAATAGTCCTAATAGGAGCCATCTTGCTACAAAAACGAAACAGGAAGTCTCATATTTCCTAAGTGGTGTATATTGCTAAGTGTCCTGTGTAGTTGGTAGTTGCAAGGCTCAAAGAAAAATTGGAAGGTCCAGTTCTTGCAATGATTGTCTTGCAAGAACAAGGGTTGTCTGTTACCACTTTCAATGAAGACGTCTGGAACATAAGGGGTGTTTGAGTTCATCTCACTCTGCTGGGGTTATATCTGAATAAAAATGTTGGGATGTAAAAACAGAAACAAAACAATCAGTTAGCTAATCAGGTTTATTCTCTCTTTCCTAGTCATAAAGTGCAAACTGGAAAAAGTCTCCGGTTTCCTGGAGTCCTGCGTTTGCAGTCAACTCCTAGGCAATCAACAACACTGTTGTTGTTTTTCATGCATGCAATGATTCCACATGAACCCTGTCACCCACATCAAGTGTGTATTCCACCTCGCGTCAAAACTTTGTCAGCCAGCATCTTCACATCATGAAGTAGCGAGTTAATCACATGCCCCCAGATATGATTTACATATCTTAATGCGGCACAGGTGGAGTGTTAAAACTGAAGAAAAAGAAGCTTTACAACAGTATGTGGGCCTCTCATAAGCATGGCGTTTATTTCTTTTCCTTGTCTTGTGCAGTGCCCGGCATACTTACATCAGGCATGACATTAAGGTGTCCTACTACACTTGGTTGTCCTCAATTCTGTCAGTTAAAGCACATAACGGTCCTAATTACTACGGAGACGTTCTGGGACTGAACAAAGAATATAGCGCTCCCATAGGCTTTTGCCAATTTTGGGTGCTTGACTCTTTGAAATTGAAAAGATACATATACACCCCTCTGGATTATACATTTCTCCAGAGATAGCGATCAGTATGCCGGTGCTTTAGTTTAATTTGGAATCCAGGTACTTCAGCAGCAGTGGCGGGCGCACTCTCCATACTGCAGTTAGAAAGGACAGACCAAAACCAAATCTGTAGATTTCTGATTGGCATCCCAAGTTTGACACATCTCCCTACTTAGCAGTTATCCAGTGTGAGCTTCGGTCTAGAGGGAGGATTGACAGGCGGCTGGAATGGATCTTTTTAGTATCTCATTTTACTGCGGTTGAACTGCGCCCATCGATTGGGATAGTAATACTCCATGTATATGTTGTGCAACCTAGTCCCTCCTCTGAGCTGTTTTTCTTTACTCTCCTGTCATTCATGTGATAACATCTGACCGTTGCCGTTTAAAAAAGCAGGATGTGCTCGTGATCGAAGACGACCTCCGTCTCTGCCACGAGTGAAAAGACCAATATTCCATCCAGACCTGTTTTTACTGTGTCTACTTTGCATTTCTGGTTCTTCCCCCTCAAGCCTCGCTGTGGATTGAGGAGAGGACAAAATAAAGGCGACTGCTGCAATTTCATCCCTATTGGCCCCATGGCAAATTGGCCCTTTATCAAACAGGGGCCTCATCTATCAAGCCAAAGACGGGTATTGAAATTGCCCCACTGGCTACAAATCAGGCCAATGGATCGGCCTTTATCTCAGACAAGGCCGTCATCACTCTGTGGTGGCTGGAAGGGGAGGAACCAGGCCATTTAAGAGACTATCCTGCATTTCGGTGCTGATGGATGTGGGCTACTTGACCTCTCTTTGACCAGGAGCAGCTGGATGAGGACCAAACCTGTGGTTAACCTGCATCATTACCTGGCTGCATGTTTCCTTCTCTTTCACCCCAAATCTCTGACTTTGCTTTTCTAATCCTGACATGCAGTTGCTGTCTGTTTTTTCACCTCTCTGCTCCTCTATTACTGTTAGCTCGAGTTTTTCTACCCTCCTAATCTTGTCAGTCTGTCTTTGTC
>OMNN01097234.1:0-24143 GCA_900302755.1 Chromis chromis
AAAACCAGATAATCACAGGAGTTATTAAAGGGTTTTTGTGACAGCTCTGCTGGTGTGAAGGACATTGAATAATGTCAACTTTTATTGAAGGTGTCAATAAATAAAATCCTTGCTTGAAGCTGGTCAGGACTACCACAGTGAATGCATAGTCCTGAGAGTGATGCACAGAGGTGGGAGTGCGATGATTTGAAGCTGCACCAAGTCACAAATGAGTAGTTTAATGACTGTCATGACATTTTTTGCGGTTTTACAGTTTCTGGCTCTGATAAATGCTAGAATTGTGCTGATATTTTTTTTTTTTTTAAATTAACACTACATTTGAATCCCAACAGCACGTTTTGGTGTCCTGCACCTCAGATTAGAACGAAAAATCAATGCTTCCCAGAGTTCAAGTGGACAGACACATCTCAACATGAACTAAGAAGGCATAAATCAGGCCTTTAGAGTCTTTTACAGTAACTTGACCTCCTTCATTACTAACACAGTGGCAGCATAACTGTCTCCAATTTAGTAATGAGGAAACTATAACAAGGAAATATAAATTAGAATCAGCATAAACCAACCACTAAGCTCCTGTGTTGGATGCAGCTAATGCATTAACCTAACTCATGCCTATTCTAATGTATACAGTCCACTAAAACTACTTGTTTTTTTTTATATATAACAAGATTAACACATTCCTTTTTTCCATAAAGCCTGTTCACACGAGCTTCACAGTGCGTTCGCCTGGAGAGTGGGTGTGTTTACCTGCTGCCAGCCTCACACCTGCCCACTGAAACCATGCGCCGTTTTGTTTTACAAACGCGCGTCGCTAATGTGGAACGCCGACACAACAGAAAGGCTTCCGTGCATTTGGGAGGACACAATTAATATCAGTGGAACGGCTCTGCAAAGCTGACAGTTAACAATGTGCGGTCTTTGTCCAGAGCGAATGACATGCTCCCCCTAATAGTGTAATGATGGCCATGACATTCTGTGTGAAATCCAGACGCCAGCTGATGAATTAACCACTGCACCTGCCATCCTCATGTAAAACGGACACATTAGTCAGATTTCTTACTCGTTTATTTCTATTCATATTGAGAGATTGTGCTTTTTTTTTATATGGTGGATCATCTGAGGCCTCTATGTGGGGAGATAGCTCCAAATCCACCTGTCTGTCATTATGGATGATTAACCTGAAGCTCCATACCTGCACTGCAGCACCCATTCTTCTTCTTCTGATTGGCCCACCACCCAGTTCTCCCCTCCAATCAGATTGCAGCATTCCCCTACACCTGTGTATAAATCTGCAGCCAAACTCTCAGTCAAGGCAGCTGTGATTTAACAGCTCGCGCCTTCATAGCCAAGTTACTCGTTGTCTTGTGTTCCTGTAGCCTCCAAAAGTGGTTACTAGATAAAGAGTAGTTGCATTATATTGCTGCATTCTTCAGTAAAAGCTCTACAAGGTCTCTGGTAAATCATTCATACCTGGCATGAGTTCCGCTGAGGGAAAGATCTTTTCTTGTATCTGCCTGCTTTCAGCCAACAGTTCCTCGGCCGTCATGGGGAGCTCCAATGAATCCCGAATAATTTGGGCAGCTTCCAGAGCCTTCTTGCCCATCACCGACGCCTTCACGTCCCACGTGTACTTCTTCCCAAACCGGTCACATATTTCCTGGAAGGACACCGTGTAAAGGCGCTCCGTGTCTAAAATGAGAAAAAACAGAACATATTTTTTTATAGTTTCCGCTTCAAACGCTTATTTTCACTGTTGAACATTTTGTCGATTATTCTCCCAAATAATCGATTAGCTGTTTGGTTGATAAAATGTCAGTTTGTTTAAAATGTTTTGTTTGTTTGTTTTAGAACCTTGCTCAAACTAATTATCAAAATAGTTGGTGATTTGTTTAATAGTTAGCCATTAATCAATGAATGAATTATTCTTGCAGCTCTATTTGCAGTGCATGCACAGTGCCATACTGTAAGATCTTACTAGACAATAAAAGTATACCTAATGGAATTGAAAATGACTCTATCAAGGTTAGTTAAACATCAAATGACAGCTCAGACATGCTCCTTCCACCAACCCTAACAGGGCTACTGTAGCAAGCCAAACATCATTTTAAAATGTGGTAATTTTTAGGTTCCTGGCGTAGCATTACACAAATAACTGTCAAACATTATATAAACTATTTAAAGATGGCCAGTAAATGTTTGTCTTTAATTCGGCATATATCTGATTAATAAGGAAGTCCAACTTTTGTAAAATCTTAACTTTTATATGTAGGTCACAGTTTGGTGGGTAACTTAATGGAAGTCAGCTGACAGCCACGTTAAGCTTTGCTCCACGTTGGCTTTTAAAAGTGCACAGTGCAGATCGGTATTGGAGATGTGTGCCGAATTAATCTCTCCATCATGATATATAAAAATCCTTTACAATGATGTTCGACACGACATGGATTTTTAGCTTTGCGCAAGATAACATAATCATCTACTTTCTCGATGGAGTTCGGTATGCAAGCTCTTCACGCTGCACGATGAAGTAAGTGAATGAGTTTGTGCATCAACAGAGCTGTAACGGTGGTCAAATAAGCAACACCTTAAGACAAAAAAAAAAATAAAGTACCTAATAATAATCCATCCATGTCGAAAAGGACATGGCTCACAGGTTTGTAGCTGCTGCTTGACATGTTTCACTGGTGAGTTTGATTCCGCGTTGACTATGACGGGAGAAGGTCAACAAAAAACTAACACGGACGTTGATGTTTTTATAAAAAAGAGATGCTAGGAACGTCTAGTCTCTTCTCTTCGCACTGAAGCAGCTTCTATACATTTCCGCACATAAATTAGACGGTAAAAAGTATCGATAATTAAAATATATTTAGTTTAAACTGGGTTTTAATCTATTCCGGGTTGCTTTTTGTCGGTCCAACGCAATGGCTGCTGGGAAATGAGGTCCACACTGCCAAATCATTGGATTGTTTTACAACAGCTATACAGGCTGTAAAACAAAGTTGTTTTGTTTGTCTGTTTAATGCGTGACAGTCTTTGAAATAGTCATAATAAGGAAAAGACAATTCCCTTTTTTAAACAAAACTACTTTACAAAATAAACTGTTGAATGAACAACAAAAACAAACTTTACACCTATTTTTAGTCTGGCTTTAAATAGATTTTTTATTATTACTATTATTAGTAGTGATAATATTAGTAGTAGTGGCAGTATCAATTTTATTTATTTGTATATTAATTTGCACATTTTATCTGTCTTTTATCGAGACTTAATTTTAATTATCCTGCTTCTGATGCTTCCTCATTGCTTCTACTTTTGATAGTGAAACAAATATGAAATCCTCCTTTTATAACAGCATGTTATATGCAAGTTTTGTTGAATTCTGTATCTATAAATACATTTTAATGGATTGATTGAAGTCTCTAGTCAGAAGTGGGCACGTTCAAGTCATGCATCAAACACCAGTAGGAGACTTTTAAGGTGTGATCATCACCTGACATCACAGGTTTTCAGAAGTGGAGCCAAAATACATCAGAAACATGCGCAGCCATCTTCTGCCGTCATGTCCTGACATATCCAGTCTATTAAATGTTAACCCAGCTGACCACAGATATCAAGCTATTTCCTCCAACCCTACCGAGCTAAGACCCAGTCTAGAATGTAGAGGAAAAGTAGCTGATGTATAGTTAAGTAACAAGACAAACAGCATTCAGTCACCTTTTTAATCTAGAAAATAAGAGATCGAAGGTGCAGATGTACAAAAAGCCCAGTGATGAGTTACCGTCTGTCACAATGTAAAAGCCCCTTTATATTAAATGTTAATTCCTTAGTAGCTGTTTATACTGTATATTTTATAAAGAATTGTCAAAAAGTCAGTTTAAAATGGGTTTAAAACACTTGATCCTATGTTTTTGACAATGCGACTGTGTTCCAATACCCACACAGTTATACTATACAGTATGCTAGAAGAACATTTAGCATGTCCCAATACATAGTATGTCAAATGCTATAAATACCAGGATGTCCTGCTACATTAGCATGTTTTTCTGGACATTGTCATAGTATTGCGCTTTAAGTGTAAAGGACTGTGGGGCACAAAGTAGTATGTACTAATTGTATGCATCATGCACGTAATATACACCGATCAGGCACAACATTATAACCACCTGCCTAATATTGTGTTGGTCGCCCTTATGTGGTCCAAAATGCTCTGAACCATTGGGCATGGACAAGAGGACATCTCAGGGTGTCCTATGGGGTCTGGCACCAGGATGTTGGCAGTGGATCCTTTGGGTACTCTTGCTTGTGCAGTGGGGCCTCTGTCAATCCAACTTGTTCCACTGCATCCTGTTGATCAGAATGGGGTCTAGGAAGTTTGGAGGTCAAATCAACATCTTGGGCCATTGTCATGTTCCTCAAGATGTTCCTGATTGTTTGATGTTGTTGCCATGTGGTGGGGTGCATTTTCCTGCGGGGGTAGGCCAGTGACATTTGAGGATTTCCATTTGCATGAGGTAGTGTGCTTGTTCTGGGACAAAGTTGATTTGGGTGTCTAAGTCTCATCAACACGGATGATAAAATCCAAGGTTTTCCAGCAGAACACCACATAGTACCAATATGATCAATGTTATTCACTTCACCTGTCAGTGGTCAGAATGTTGTGGCTGATAGGTGTACTACTAAGAGCAGCTGTACTACGAATGCCAAGCACTTGCAGTTGCAGTCAAATAGTCAAACAATGACATCCTATATGTCTTCGTTATCGCATCGCTTTGAATGTTGCATTGTCTTTTTCCTTTTTGTAAAGGATGGACCAGTGGATCTGATGCTGCAGGAGGTAAGAAAAGTTAGCACTGGAGCATCTTTCCTTCGCATTTAGAGAATTTCACCAGGTCGTGTCATGGCTGCCACTTCGGGAAACCTGAATACAGCCCCAGAATACATTCAACAGTTGCCTCTAGTAAACTGACTTTGTGTAAAATCTCTCATTCCTCTGGGGATCCACAACTTCTTGGCTTACAAAAGACACGCTGCTCTTTAACGCCCTGAATGACAAATGTTGTTATTAAGCTAAAATCCTGTCTCACATCTTCATTTTCGGCACTGAAAAAGGGCCGCTGCGAATTCCTGACAAAAGGCTGCTCAGTGCATTGTTACCGGCGCTGCCACATCTTTCTGAATAATTGGAAGCTCCACGTTAACAGAGTTTGTCTTGTTAGAGCGAAAGAGATGTCAGGGGAACGAGAGAACCCTGCAACCTGGACGATCTAATGAGCCTATGGATTTCAAGTCTAATTGGGGGGGACGGTGAAATGGAAGGTTTCGAGCGCGACCGGTGCCAAATTGCGCAGTTTAGGGAATTGCTCAGACTGACCGAGAGCTCGGGAAACGCAAAGCAGGAGCAGGAACCGTGTGTCTTCCCAGAAAAGTGCAATTTCCTGATGAAACATGTTTTCTTCTTCTTCTTCTTCTTACAAAGTAAGAGAAAAAAAATGTATTTCTGTTCCAGCAGGATCATGAGTGCACAGGAAGGGAGGATAAGCCCGATGATGCTTCCAATCCCACAAATCAACAACAAAAAGATGACAGTCTGGGAGAAGTAGCGGGAGATTGCTATGAAGCTAGCCTGGAGCGACACTTTGCTGTCTGACTGAAACAGTGTGTCTGTAGATATAAATAGTGGAGTGGTGAAAATCACAGCCAGGAACACAGTTAGTTAGCGTTCGCGTCTCCCTCCGGAGCGCTGCAGAGACGCTGCTACAATTAGACTGGGAAGCTTGTACTCACCGTTTCATGTTTACTACCTAATTATTATAAAGAGATCCATATATAACAACTCAGGCTTTAGCAGCCGGCGCCATCCAGCTTTGATACGACTGATGATTTAGTTGATTAAATGTCAAATTCACCATGATTCATTCTAACCTATAAAATCCTCCTTTATACGTCCCTTGTCGCTCAGTTTTGTCCACAGTGTTGTTCTCCAGCATCCATTACAGTTTAGATCGAAACAAAGAAGGCATTAAGACTAGATTTTAACAGGCGGCCCTTTGTTAAAACTGGGTTTCAAGATAAGATAATGAACTCCAAGCAGTTTCTGGATGTCTTTTTTGCTCCCATTGCATTTTTACTCACTGTGGGCTCATTTTTCAGGGCAATATAAAGTCCTGCACCTCTATGGAAACAGCAAAACCATGACTAGAAGTAAAGACAACTCAAAAATACACTCTATTGCCAAAAGTATTGGCCCACCCCTCCAAATAATTGAATTCAGGTGTTCCAATCACTTTCATGGCCACAGGTGTATAAGATCAAGCACCTGGGCATGCAGACTGCTTCTACAAACATTTGTGAAAAAATGGGTCGCTCTCAGGAGCTTTGGACAATTTCATGCTCCCAACTTTGTGGGAACAGTTTGGGGATGGCTCCTTCCTGTTCCAACATGACTGCGCACCAGTGCACAAAGCAAGGTCAATAAAAGACATGGATGAGCCAGTTTGGTGTGGAGGAACTTGACTGGCCTACACAGAGTCCTAACCTCAACCTGATAGAACACCTTTGGGATGAATTAGAGCAGAGACTGAGAGCCAGGCCTTCTGGTCCAACATCAATGCCTGACCTCATGAATGCACTTCTGGAAGAATGGTCAAAAGTTCCCATAAACACACTCCTAAACCTTGTGGAAAGCCTTCCCAGAAGAGTTGAGGCTGTTATAGCTGCAAAGGGTGGGCCAACTCCATATTAAACCCTACGGATTAAGAATGGGATGTCATTAAAGTTCATGTGCGTGTAAAGGCAGATGTCCCAATACTTATGGCAATATAGTGTATCTTCTGTCCTCACTTAAATTGCCATAACTCATTAAAAGTTGCATTTCTTTGGTTATTTGTTTTAGAAAGATGAAAAGAAAAAAAAAAGTGAGTAAAAATAAAGAATGATTCGTTGTTGTTTTTTTTACAGAATAAACCCATTTTGATGAAATATTACAATTGTAAGCTTACATTTGATTCGTTTTCCTGACAATGGTGTCATTTCTATGATTTTTTTTATTATTTTTATGCCTTTTCAAACTCATCAGCAAGTTTTGAGGTTCAGAGGATCAACACTGAGTTAGTTAGTGTGCTTCAGTGCTACATATTAAACAATTACAGCCTCACAAAGCAGCTGGCACTCAACCCTGTTGGCACACAGAAAGCTTGTTACTCACTGCAGCAATATGATGCACACCAAAAATGAAAACTTCGGAGTTAGACGTTTGTTTAGAGCGGACAAATTAATATATTTGCATTCTGGGATAACTTCTGGTAAACTCATTAGCATATTATGTCGTCGGAAATGATCCGAAAACCACATTTAAGTCGGTTTTAACCCTAAAAAAGGGAGACTATTGTGTCTGGAGCAGCAGCTTCTGATTCCCTGATATGTGGGAAAACTGTTGTGACACATTGTTCTGAAGCACATACTAGAAAATTACCAACCACTGGCACAATGTGATTGTTTTGAATGTGTGGGTGAGGGTTTTTTTTCCACCACACGTCCCACTGCAAGCCAAAACATGACAGTTACTTACCAACTGTTTTTGTTCTCGACAACATGGACGAGGATTTTAATTCTAGGAAAGCGTAAAATTAGTGTTTTTCAGTTTAAATTTAATCATGGTTCCATCTGTGTAACCCAGAATTCTGTGCATTATTAACATTCCCTGTCATGCAGGATCTTCTCTTTCTCTTGACAAATTGAGCACAATACTCCCAAGGAAGAGAGGACACAGTTCATTCATTTTGCAGGTGGTATAGGCAGCTTCTTTTTTAATATCACCAACTCAGATTGGTATGGGTGCTTCCACTGAAACAACAACACCATACACCAGTGCCGTTTTTTGATATGGGCGCGACATGGGCAGCCGCCCAGGGTGGCATTCGATGAGGGGCGGCTATCTGAAGGTTTAATTAAGGTAATGACAATGGCGCCCTCTGCTGGACAAGCCTGGCGCCCACTGCACTGGAGTGGACAGTGGAATAAACCAAATCAAGCATGCCGAGGGGGGCGAAAGTTTACCGGTAGCTGGGAGGGTCTCAGGTTAGTGAGGCCGGCATTTGATTTCTTTTGTAAGCGTATTGTAGCGATATTGTAGGACTGAACTGGCGTGCTGCAATGCACCATGGGAGTTCGGGGTTATGAATGTTTTTGCTACCGTGAGTGAGAAGGGTAGCAGGGTTGATGGCTACCTGCCGTTGCGCTGTGTTCTGGATGTGTGTTAAATAGAAGCACCTTTCTTCCACGCTGCTCGCTGCAGTATGTAAATCGAACGAAGGGGGGCGCCATATAAAATCTTGCTTAGGGCGCCACATGGAGTAGGGCCGGTGCTGCCATACACCGTACAATTAGTGAAATATCAACCCAATTAAAAACTTAATCTATAAGGTCACTATTTTACTTAAACATGGCAAAGGCACAGGCATAAATAAAATACATTCCTGGGGCACAGCATACGAGGACATGACCAACAACTGCAATTTCAGTCCCGCTGGTCCTAGCCTGACTCCCTAGATGTAGACTTCAAGTATAAACCCACCATTTCTGTCGCATGTTTCATGCAGCTTTGTCCTCTCCCTTCTGCTATCTGTATGTTACCATTTTCAAAATCCCGTTCACTACGGAAAACTACAACCTCCGAGCAGCAACTTAAAACACTAAAAATGGCAAGTTTTGATGATTTAGGTCATGCAATAAGGCGGACCTGCTCGTTTCTGAACAACAAGCGCGTTAGGCAAATGTGATGACCACGACACGAAGGAGACTACCTGCAAAGGCTTGGGTGATGGTTGATGATAAATTATTATATATCATAATAATGAGAAATGCTTCCTTTATAGTTCCTTATGTACAAAATTGGTAGGACAACAAGTGGACTCCAGCCATTATAGTTTTTTGCTTTCCTCTGTCACTATTTTGAAGGGGCACCATAGCTGCATCCTGGGCTTAGCACCACCTAAGACGACTGGTATAAACAAATACCCCTATAGCAAAATGATGAGGTGCAGCTAGACCATTCTTCAGTACTGTGGAGAAAGGACTGGCTATCAGTCCTTATTTATCCAACAGGGAAAAATGAAGAGTCCTAATACTATATTACTGAAAGAAAATACAAAATTGTGCCTGGAAGTTTGCGCATTAGCATTGGGAAAGTACAAAACTTCTGTCACCATGTGTAAAGAAGCCCTCAAACCCTAAGTAATGTCAGAGCACATTACATGATAGGTCTTGTTCTCTCAGTAGAGAAATCTGTGGCAAATCTAGAGAAAACTGGAGGTTTTTCAGAGACAAACTGATAATAAGGAATTCAAATAGTCCAGCTTAAAGGTAACAAATGCATGGACTAGTGTTTTAGCATCCCTCTGACAGGATGTTTCAAGATTTGATAAGACGTACACATGCAGCACTTCAGCTAGCATATTCACCTTTCTCAAAACTGCTTATTTTAGATATAATACCTGAGATACTCATGTCCACATCTATGCACTCATTCCATATCTACCTGTATTTTAAATATGTGTAGAATAGAACTGCATCAGCATAAAATATCAGCTTCTTTTCAAAAGTATCGCTATCAGCCTCCTTCCTATTGGTCAACTATTATCAATTATCGTCATTTATGAAGCTCTCGTGTTTATTACCAGTCTCGGTTACAGAGCAGATGGACTCATTGACCAGCAGAGCTTCTCGGTAAATGAATTCACTTTGATTTGGTGGACAGGAATCAATAGGCGCATTCTGTTCTATTACGGCTCCAACAGAGAGCCGCTTGATGAAGCCGGTCTTCTTACAGTGTGACAGACAGCCGAGGATGATCATCCGTTAGAGGCGACACTGTCACATCCACGGATGATACAGCCATTAATAATTCTCCTCCAGTTTATCCTTTGATTACTAACCATGACACTTCCACAGGAGGGACGGGGCCTAAAGCAATCAACACACACACTCGCATAGACACACACACACACACACACACACACACACACGGCTATTTACATTGTGATGATAAGCTCGTTAACTCTCTGTGGCTGATCGGTATCGCCCTCAGCTGCAATTCCCCAGCCAACCATTTGTCCTGGGTGAGATATCAGCAATCACCATTTTAAATGAGGAAAGGTGATATGAAATGCTAATTCAGCAACTAAGATCAATACCGTTGGCCCCGGGGAGTAAAGTAAAGCCTGGTACAAACTGCTGTCCTTGAGTACTCGGTGAAAGACGTGACATTTCCTCTGCAAAACACAAAGACATCAACTCTGACTGAGCAGATAAATCAGCGTGTAGCATTTGTTAAGTAACCTCAGCGATAATACATTTTGGGAAAGTTTCTCCAGATGGACTTTCTTGGTGTTTGGGAAGTAGTCACTGGGTGAAAAACATGCTGCAACACTTAAATGCAATATACCCATGTGTTGAAAAGTCGTAGATCCGAAGCATTTCCTTTGATTTGCATCATATATTAGCAGGAATTGTGTTCTTCCACCACTAAGGGGTCTTTAAGGTCTGGTTCGAATGGAAACACTGAATAAGATTCCATAGGGTGCTATATCTCGCCAAGGCCTGTGTTATATTTTCCAAGTACGCTAAGGTTTCATCGTCTTGACAAGCTAATGAGAGTCTAAATTGACCCCTGTGCGTGTGCAACCCAATAGTGTGCATCAGTTGAGTAGATAGTCAGCAAGGAAGTATAATAAAGGTCTTGTGCTTCCCGCAAAAGTGACGGTAGAATTGACGAGTCCATAAGAGGGAACCCCTCCGTGGACGTCGGCATGCAGCCAAAACTCTGCACAGGGATCACTCAATAAGGACATGTATGGAACCGTGTCTTCCTAGCAGACTCCTGTGGATTAGAAGTAGTATATTAGCAACAACTACCTATCCATGTTTGTCCAGAGCTGTCGGTGGGAGAATCTGCAAGGGAGTACGATCATGGTGTTATACAACCCACATTTATAAGGGTCTACTAAGGTCCGTGGGATGTACATTTTGTCGTCTCCCCAAATCTGCCAGACCCCTTTGTGGACGTCCATGTGCAGCCCTAAATTTGTGTCCATGTGGTGACTAGATGGACAAGAGGATCTTAAAGCCTTCGACAACACTTAGTCTACTTGTAAAACAAAAAGTGATTCTGAGTTGAGCTGTCCACCTCTACATTAGTGTGTATATGTGTGTCTACCACTGAAAATCGCATTAATAGCATAGTAGCAACTTTATAGGCTAACTAACTAAACTCTGAAAACTTTTCTGAACTCCTACAATGCCGATTGCAGCATTGACTATGAATCCCATCCACACTTCCTCTGTAGTTACACAAGAATCTGATCAGCACTGGAGCAGACTGTTGTATTAACATGATCTGTCTGATGCCCCACCTTCTCTCTTCTTCCTCCTCCTTCCTCATTCCCCCAGACGTATTTGCTTCAAAGACAGGAGGGTTTCATTCAGAACCCTTTTTTTGGAATGCTTTTGAAGATTCCGAAGCTTTGTTTGATGGGACTGTGAAATGAGGTGTTGGTTTTGTTCTAGAATTGGAAACTGGGAATAATTCAACAAGAAAACCCCAATATAGAAAATATGATGATGAAGACTATGTTAATCATGGTCATCTTTATAAATATAACCTTCAGTTACCCCCCGTTCCCTTTTACTGTGATGAATTGCTCAGAGGGAGGGTGTAAGCACTTGAGACTGAAGTGTTTAGGAAGTGGCTTCCCCTCACTGATGATAACGGTAATTATGGCGCTCATTTAGAGGCATCTCCATTTTCAATTACAGGGTTGATTAAAGGAAGAGTGGTTTAATGTGAAGGAGTTTAGTATTTTGATCTTTGTAAGTACGGGACTGGACGGATTTAAATTCACAAGTTGGGTTAAACTTTTACGTACTTAAAATTTCTTTTGCCTGTGCCATGATCGGCTAAAATGAACAAAAGTGCCCATTTATGCCCTTTCAGGATGCTCTACGTCACGTTATGCTGAAATTTGTCTCGGAGATGGTTCTCTGCACTCATAGTAGATGTCTTTGTTCAGGTTTCGGTTAAAAGCCTCCTCCAATAGAATATGACAATGGCACTACCGAGCTCCGAAACGCAATATTTTTAATGGTTGACCTCATGCCATGTTAGTTTTGTCAGTGAGTCAAGTTCTTATTAGGTTTTGACCACTGCATGTTGTGACGGATACCTGCACATCCGACCAAGCATCCAACCATTTCACCCAAAAGTTCTGCTCTTATTGCATTATTTCCGACAACAGCAGGCAGCCGTTTTCACAGAATAACCCTAAAATCCCTGCTCAGCAGGAGATACAAAGACAAAGACAACCATGAATGCTTTGATTAACACCTATGGCCAGTTTAGGATCAGCATCACCATTTAGAATCACCAATTAGCCTGCCACGCATGTCTTTGGATTGTGGGATGAAAGGAGAACATGCAAACTCCACCCAGAAAATCCAGCAGGTTCTAACCTTCTTGCTGTGAGGCAACAGTTCTAACCACTGCAAAAACCAACCGACCTTAAATATCAAGAACTGTTTTGTCAGGTTCTCATCCAGACTTTGTCCTCCTGGTAAAGTGGGATTGAAGCAGAGACTTAAGCCACCACTGCTTTACAAACGTCTAAAGGTTTTCCATGTGATTCCGACCCTGTGGAGCAATAGTCCCCATCACTTGACCTCTACAGTTGCAACCCTTTTCCCAATTCATCAACTACCCATCACACTGCATTAACCTCAGGATTCAAGTGTTTGACTTTTATCTGCAGGGTAAAGCCTTTGGATTCGGGTACCTGCAGCAAATGATCATTGTGCAAAGAAACCTGCAGGTTGGGTTTCACTTGTCTTCTAGGTATTGCTGTAGTCACCTTCATCACTATATAGTATTGATGGATGGCTGTAGTGCTTCAGCCAAAGGGTTGAACCCAGAGGGTTGGTGCAGTGTCAGGGAAGGACACAAATATGTAAATTTCAACCAATAGACAGAGAGTGCAAAAGTTGTAAACAAGTATTTATCACAATTCTCACATTGTCCAACTAATGCGAAGAGATATGGTTTCCTTTGTGCAATTAGCTGTTGCAGTGGCGTTCTTTTATTTCATTCTTTTATTGTTGGGACTTTAATTAAAACATTGATTCATTTCTGCATTGAGAATACTAAATATGCTGTGAGACATAGAAAGTCTCTTTCTCTCTTGTTTCTGCAGTAAATCCTCAGTATATAGATCATTGGTAGACCTCCTCTAGTGAAGATCAAGTGTTGTTAAAATGTCCATGTTGTGTTTTTCATATGCTAGAAGACGCATCGTGAGAGTGGGACTAATTTTACAGTGTTTCAACAGAGTCGAAGGTGAGCTGGTGTGCTTTTTAACGCAAAAATAGATCGTTTACATGGAAAAATCTTCTAAATATATAACTTGATGAGTTCTTTGAGGTTAAATCAATGACCAGAGTGAGACTTTAAGCTGAGCATTACCAGCAACTCATCCTCACCTGTAGTTATTTCCACTAGATTTCATAATTAGGCTTCCGTGAAATCGCCTCTTCACCCGAGCTAAATGATATTGTGATTCTGTTCGAGCGCTAAACAAATGTAACCTGAGGAGACCCGGTTTCCAGCATCCGCAAGTCTGGATGCAGAGATCCATTTGGAGACATACAGTATGCACAAAGGCTTGGTGTGTTTACTGAGGATGCTTTGAAGCTGAGCCTTGACAGGTTTGTTGTTCCTCTCTTGAGCAGTTAAAAGGAAAATATATCAGTGCTTTTGGTTTCGCTTCATCTCACTACAACACGACTTGTGTCTTTTCTCTTTTTTTTTTCTGTGGATGCCCCGCTTTAAAGCAGGAATATTTGTGCTTTAAATACTGCAGTGTAATTGTTCTGTATTATCCAGTCTGTCTTCCTGTGACTGTGTTCACATGTAAATCCTCATTTTGGCCGATTTAAGCTTCTCGTGGTGCCGTTTTATTTGTTGCCACATTCCCTGGTTGAGGTGTATAACATGTGACAATGGACAGTTCTTCTTGTGTGGTAATATCGGTTGATTTGTACTTATTTTTTGATGTACTGCTGCCGGTTTCTTTTAAGTAAATGCCCTTTTGAGCATTTATGTCTATTCACTATTGGGTTTTAATGGTGTAGTATTGTTTGGAAGGAACCAATAGCTTAAATACAGGAGACCACAGCTATTTTGGTCCTTTGGTGCAGTAAAAAAAAAAAGTGGTTTTACTTGTTAACCTTTCATGTCTCATTTTGAAATATGTTTTTTTATTATTATTATATTTTGCAGTGTGTGTAATTGCCACTTTTTGAAAGTGCCTGCTAGTTCTAAAGTTGGCAGTGGTTGGGTGGATTTATAGTCTCTCCATTCTAAAAGATTTCTGGTTTGTTAGTTATTTAAGGTTATTTTGGCCAATTGTTCATGGTCATTTTGTATTTCTTGGCAGTAATTTTTAATTTGAGCATTTTAATTGGAGCTCAGGTTGCAACCTGTGTCTTGGTTATCTTTTATTGATTTTAAATTGAGTTCTAAACGACTTCTAAGTGTTTCAGTAGAAGGCAACTGGACTTCTTTTTGGACACATTTCACCTGTTTTCCGAGAGGATTCCTCAGTCTGTCTGGGAAGATGCCTCAGAACTACATTATAAGTCCCTGATAAATGGTGTTGTAAATCCCTCCTCTGTTTAAAGATGTCTGTTCCAGTTGAACATAGATGCCTTCCTGCAGTCCTCTGGATTCTTAGTCTAGTAGCACCACAAAAAGGACAAGGAGCACGCTCAGATATGTGCCTCCTCCAGTCTCCAATCTGATAAACCAGGCTACACAAGGAAGATGCCACCCCCTGAGAATTTCATTTCCCATCATGAGGCTTTAACGTCACTGCAAGACACGTCATGTCTTCATCACTTTAATGATTCATTTTAATATTTATAACTGGGTAGTTTCGTATTAAGGTATCACTGCAGGACTTTCCAGCAGCTGGAAATGAATTTCAGTCATTGATCACTCAAGACTTTAAAACAGTTTAAACAGAGGTATGTTGTGTATTTTGGTTGTTCTTCATTGAAAACGGAGTAAAACATGGAGACCGTACTATCCTCTCAGTGATAAGACTGTTTAAGTAACTCCTATTTCATTCAAGGTTGAGCCACTTTAGATGTTCAGATTCTTATCCATCACAAATTATCATCAGAAAGCCATTTAATTGGTTCCAAATTCATGCATAAACATAAGCAGAGTTATAAAGAACTATCTTCAGCCGTAATAAGAACAAGGAGTCTTGCAACAGATGGTGTGGCCCCCACAGAGCCCTGAACTGAATATTGTGGAGTCAGTGTGAGATCACATGAATAGAAAACACACATGCAGCATGCCGTCAGTTCTGAAAATGTCATTTTTACATTTTAAATTGTTTTTGTAGCACTGGTGATCCAGGATGACATTCATCAAAACTGTGCCTGTTGGTCCATGTGGCTTCCATAGACTGTAAAAGATAGACAACCATCGCATCACCCATTGATGTTTGTGGACTACTGTTTCGAGATTGAAATTTATGGTCTTTTAAAACTGGATATAACATGTAAGTGTTGCTTGGATTGGAGAACCCGAGGACACTACGCACAGTGATCAGGTGGTAACTTTTCAATCCCAATTTTACTCCAAATGAGACCATAATTTACAAAGCAAACACTATGTTTTATTGAGAAAGTCTTTAAACTAGTAATTGAGACCTTCAACTCATTAGAAAAATGTTTACTGAAGTAACAAATCAAGTGAGAAGTTGGCTCATTTTGCTCAGAGACTTCCATCCAATCTGACTTCTTTTGGCAATGAGATGAGTCGCCCCCTGCTGGCCATTATAAAGAATGCAGATTTTAGGCAGATCCACATTTTCTTTACTTTTCAGACCCAATCTGTGATGGCTTCATAGTAACTAAATAGTGTTATGATGGATATTTTTTTTCTGTTGCCCACTGACATCATGCCATGTATTTCTTCTGTCAACAGAAAGACAACCCTTCTAAGACGAGATAAGTCTGTTTTTCTTGTGCAGTTAGCCTCTGGCAGAGCTGTCCGTCCTGCACTTGGATGAGAACTGGGATCTGCACTGCAGGAAGCAGAATCAAAAGGAGCTGAAGTTATCCTCTGTGGGACTAACAAACCAGCGCTGGAATGTTCTGAGCTCTAATCAGCTCAACACAACTGTCACTTTGACCAAATCAACTCCAATCTTCAGTTCATTAAAGAGTAATCCTGGGCTAACAGCTCTGCTGTGGAGGTTGTGCTTCTGTCTGCCTTGTAAAACACTGTTTTCACCACTGTGGACCTTCGTTATTTTCAGTTTGTGGTGGTGTTAATATTTTAAATTTAGGTTTACATAAATTCAGGTTAATAAAATATATAACAAGAATGTCAAATCACCGGGGACCACAGGTTGGGTATGTTTTTTCCTACAAGGCCCACCAGAACATAGGTCCTGTTTGAACCAGGTAATAACAAGTGATCTGTATCTGTAGTGTCTGTATAATATCTGATCCATTAGAGATGGTGTTTACACAGGTCTGGTTTTGAAAGGCATCCTTGTTATCTTGATTGTGCTTGTAGTTTGATCTGATCAAGTGTCCCAAGTCAAAGAAGGCAATGCAGCTTTAGGGACTCTGTAGGGTGCATTCCAATTCCCATACTACCATACTATATTGTATGATTTGGTATGTCTCAATACATAGTATGCCAACATTCCAGGGTGTCTTGCTACATCTTTTAGCATTTTGCAGTATGCAAGCCAGCATGCTTTTTTTTGGCCATTCTGACCCACTATCCTCTACACAGTGGGAGATAGTTCACATACATCACTGTGTCTTGCTTGACTATATAGAAGCCAAGAGAGTGCACAGATGACAGATCATTTTGCATCACAGACTGCAACAGATGTATGAGCAACACGGTCAAAGCTTAGGGCGCAATATTATGACAAAGTAGTATGTCCCAATTTATGCATACTGGATAGTAGGAAGGGAAAGAATGCAATTTGGAATGCAGGATATTTTTTACATTGCGTAGCTGACATTGCTGCTGCTTGTAACATTTGTCAGGCTTGCTTGAATTAGCAGGAGAAGGTGGAGTCAGTTAACCTTGCAACATGCTGGGAGGATTTTCTTTTCATTCAGAATGTAGTTACACTCAGATGACTACATTCTTCAATTGGCTCCAATCTGAGATCTGATCGCGATTCAATCCTGAACACCTCAAAACGTGATCTGTCTGATTTGATTTGATCCCAATGTGGTCTGTGTATGTTTACACCTGCATTAACATGTGTTTTCCCATAACCAAGCAAGCATGGACTGGCCATTGCAAAGTTTGGGAATTTGTTTTTGTTTATTAACCCTCGCTGTAACAGCCTAAACACAGGAATGTATTATATCATTTTAGCTGCAGCAACACTGCTAGTAAAATCTGTAATAACAGGTAGCAGCTGCCATCACAACTGAAAGTATCAGCACTTGGCTATTATTTACCACTTAGTAAATGTATTAGTACTCATTGCTGAAACATAGATCAAAAGAGAAAACCTACGGCCGGCGCTGCAGAGAAGGTAACAAACAAAAAAAAAAGGCTTTTGCTGGCTGGTGCTGCAAAGATATAAGAGATTTATTTAAGAAGTCTGCAGGTTGACGATGAGGACGGTGGTGAAGAGGCAGAAACATTGAAGAGAGCAGAGAGCAGCTGCCTTATCATGATGCTCTGTGATGTGAGACAACTCGGTGAACTAATAACAATCGGTGCACAAACATTTAATATGTCATTTAAAAGAAGTCAATTTTGACTGTAAATGGGTTAAATAAACACAAAAATGTAATACTTTACTGTCTTCTACACTACCTATCACTTCTTTTTGCATTATAGCCCATAAGACATATAATATTTGGCAGCCAAACAAGTGATAAAAATTATTTGTTAAACTCTACAATCTGAACAAACAGGTGAACATGACTCTTAAAGGGAAATGATGGAGCAGGGACCAACACAAATCCAATTAGAGATGCACTCCTGAATGTTAGTGTGACTATAAATTAGAGCTCAAGACATCATTCACATGATCAGGTTCATTCAAGTTATTTGTTGTTGCATTAAAATAAATGCAATGAATGGCGATAATGTTGTTGAAAAATTCTGATAGTAAAAGCAGCTATTAAGTCAAATTAGGTGTGAGATGATTGTTGCATTAACCCATTAAACCCCCAAAATCTTCCAATAGGTTTGAAGGCATAATATCTTTTTTTTAAATTATTATTATTAAACCATTATCAGAACCAGAAACTGTAAAAACACCATCTCTATCATCATCTCTCTAGAGAACTCTGTCTACTTGTAGCCATGGCTGTGCTGGTTCTATAGAGGTGCAGCAAAAAGCTTTGCTCCTGTTACATCCAACTTTAATTATTTCAACTTTAAATTTTGGCTTCCTGTACACACAAACATCAGAATGAAAACCTTTAGCTTCATCAGTTTGCATTTTAGGCTGAAACAAACAAAACAAAGGAACAGAAAGTTTGTGTTGTTTTTTCTTTTAATTAAGGATTTGATGATTGGCAATTTGGTGTGTCAAAATGAGGTTTAGTGTGTTTATGATGACAAATAATGTACCTTAGGTGTATCTTTCATTGGGTAAGTATATATAAATGCTGTAATATAATTTTCTGGGGCTTTGGACGTATAATGTTAACTGTGCTTTCTTTTGGCATTTGATGCAATACCTTTGTGTATACATGGCCTCCTCCAAAGAGCACAAAACAGAAGACTAAATAATTAAACAACCACACACAAAAAAAACATCTCTGAGACTTTATGACGTGGTTTCATTTCTTCCCTCTTTGATCTGCCAACACAAGCACAGTTTTACAACAAATTCTATTGATCATATGAATTACTAGAATCCACAGTGTAAGCCGGTAAAAACAAACAGGAATCTGTTTATCATCTACTTCCTATATTTTGCAGTTTTGCCTTCATTTTCACTTTAATATAAATAGTTTAGATGTTTAGAATGTGATTTAATAAGTCTAGTGGCTTGTGTGGTTGCCCTTGTTGTGAATTTATGACCAGCAGAAGCATTGCGTCTTTAGAATGGTTCCCTACCTGCCGCAAAGCAAGGGCTGATGGGAATTGTGGAAACCCCATTTTGCTTTAGTTTTTAATAATGTATTCACCTGCAGTACATGGTTTCAACTCAACATCCCGGCTTCCCGATTGGGTTGCTTTAGTTCATCTATTTAACGCAGAAATAAACCCACAAATGTCTTGATAAATGAGCCCCATTATCTGCATTCCTGTTGGGTGTTTGTGCGTCACCAAGAAAAAGGGTCACCGTTGCCCCGCATTAACAGTCGGCTGCACCTCACGAACACCGTCCTGCTTGATATGGCTCCTGATTTATGTGACTGTCATGGCTGACGTGCAGTGACCCCTGAGCAGCCCAATAAAATATTCATATCTGTGCGCGACACGCCGCAGCCCCTTCCACATCCTCCCTGCTATTTACAGAAAACAACCTCGCCGCCGCTTCAAAGTAAACACAAAGTGGCATCCTGTAAGGCACCGCGGACTAACGTGGTTGGAAATTATTACAGTCTAAAGGTTTTGGACAAACTATCGCATTTATGTAAATCGAACCCTGAGGAAAGTTGGAAATAATATGTGCCTAATTGAGTGTGACTAACAAGGCCTCGAGGCAGCGCTGTGCATTGTGTTTGCAGCAAGAAAATCAGAGGAACTGCTTTAAAGTCAAGAGGATCCAGCAGGGAGGAGAAGATAGTGTTGTATTTGTAAAAGGTTTGTTCCACTAGAAGTTAGAAATCTGTGGCTTCTTGGTAAAGTAGAAAACCAAGGCTTACAAAACAGTCGAACCCTCTTGGAAACATGTTCATCTGCCTTGTGTTAGGATGTGGTTACCCTTGAGAGAAGAAAGTTGTTGTTGTTACACTACTTTTCTAATCCATGAAGTTCCGCTTGGAGGAATCTGTTCGACACATGTGCAGTAGATCGTATCTATTCTGAATTTTGGGCTGACATCTCCAAAGATGGTTCACATAAGACTTGTGCCAAAATTTCCGTCATATGGATCCTTGCAGTCGCAAAAAGTTCAACACCAGCCCAGCGCTCACAAACTGACATCTCATCGATATGAATTGTGCACAAAGGAAAATAAAGTAGTATAAAATGCTAAAACAAGGTAAGATCAGATTCTCGGATGATTAAGACCATTAAGAGCTACCAAAAGCCACTAAAAACAAGTTTTTTGAGATGAAGGCTGGTCCAAAGCTTTGGCGCAGCAACAGCTTGATCTCTTCACCCATCAGCCTCCACCGAGGAATGAACTATACCTTGTGGTCACTGATTTAACTCAAAGATCTGTTGAAAAAATTGATGTTGTCCTCAAAAATGGATGACCAAATTATTCACCGATGAATTTATTGTTGATTAGTTGACGTCTTTTCATGTTTTCTCGGAATGCACTGGCATAGAGACACGACCGGATGTGATTATATCAAAGTATGGAAGTAAATTAAGGATGTAGAGCAGGGGTGGGCACTCCTGGTCCTCGAGGGCCACTATCCTGCGTGTTTTAGATGTTTCCCTCTTCCAACACACCCGATTCAAATGATCAGGATCGTTATCAGGCTTCTGCAGAGCTTGATGATGAGCTGATCATTTGAATCAGGTATGTTGAAAGAGGCCCTGCGATGGACTGGCGACCTGTCCAGGGTGTCCCCTGCCTTCGCCCTAAGTCGGCTGGGATAGGCTCCAGCTCCCCCGCAACCCTGCAGAGGACTAAGCGGTGTACAGATAATGGATGGATGGATGTTGAAAGAGGGAAACATCTAAAACATGCAGGATAGTGGCCCTCGAGGACCAGGAGTGCCAACCCCTGATGTAGAGCCACCATTTTTTTCAGTATTGATGACTGATGACATGTTGATTCCATTTTTTTTTTTCAATTTCTGTAAAATAAAAAATCAACGAAATGCAACTTTCTTTTTTTTTCTTTTTCTTTACGATTATATTGAGCTACAACTCTGTTATACTGAACAAAAGACGTTTTTGAGTTGTCTATACTGCTATTGATGGTTGTGCTGTTTCCGTAAAGAATGCAGGATTATATGTTGCAGTGAAAAATGAGCTTACAGTGAGGAAAAATGTAACAGGGTTAACCAATCACTACTTTTTTTCCTCCAAAAGAGAGCCCTGAAAGTGTTCTATAGGAGTGGTTCTTGAGTTGGAACAAAGGTTTGGGTCGCCCTAAAATAGCTCTCTAGCTCCAGCTATGGAAAACACCATTTGTTATTGTCAGTATTATCTGTATAAAAAAATCATCTGTTCATATTTAAGCTAGAATTTATGCTGTAATGGAAATACTTTAAAGTGCTGTACACATGGAGACGCTGTTTAGTCATCAAAAAACATACTTTTTTTTACTATTAGTCACTTTGTCCAAATTAAACGAACAAGGTATGAGTTTATTAAAGAGCTTTAAAGGTGTTGGATGGTTGGTTCCATCTGAACTGTGATCAGAGCCAAACTAGCTGTTTTTCCTGCTTCCAGTCTTCATAATGAACCAAAGCCAACTACATCCACACAAACATGACATTAAGTTCTCTGTGAACATCTCACCATGGGCCAGAAAGCAAACCAACACACTTCCCATAATGCCGTATTATTTTAAATTACTGTTGCTACCGAGACCCCCTGTCTGGAGCCGCTCCACTGCAACAAATGTGGGGCTTGTCTGTAAACTGTGAGTATTTGTGTGCGTTATCGCGTCCAAATGAGCTTCATTTCATTGTAGTTGTGAAGCAGAAAATGTGCACATATCCCAGAAAATCACCTTGGATACCGAGGGTGCCAGCTCATTCTATTGCAATGGAACGGCTCCAGGAAGTGTTGCTTGGTGGCAGCGCTCAGTCTTGGCTCTCTTGATTTTTTGCCTTGGAGGAGACTTGTTGATATGTGCAAATTACATTTTCCTGCATGTGAATTCCATTTGAGCGATAACAGAGTGTTATGCAAAGCAATCTATTCACCCGTTGCCAGACAAAGAGAACATTTTGGGCCGACTACTCTCTGGTTGCCAGTTTACTGATCAGAAAAGGATACTGTTTATCTGCCGGCGTGTTGATGAGAGGCTGATGTCATTGTTTTTGATTCCCACAGCTTACCAGGATACCATGGAGTGATTAACAGTCAAAGTCAGCCTGATGTACATCTGCCTCATTAGGCTTCCCAGAGAGAAATGGATCAGTCTTGTAACATTACTTCACATATTTACACTCCAGTAATTAGAAATTACAAAGTCAGATCCTCATCGCTGCATCTTTTATCAGTAAGATTAATTGTCTTGTCACAAGTGTATAATTCTGTTGGCTAAGTGGGGAGGGCCACAGGGATGGAAAATAAAAGAGGCGAAAAAGGCAATTAAATTACAGTATTTGAGTCATGTAACACATATATATTCATTTTCAAAATGGGACAAATATATAGATATGATATGTCAAAAAAAGACCTATTGCACCCACATATGAGACTTTTTGTTTGTTTGTTTTTTCAAATTAAAAGAGGTCTGATTTCCCGTTACATGCACTTTACTGAATCCCTACTAAACAACCAGAATACATTAATGTGGAGGACACCACCTTTGTCGCACAAAAGCAGCATTTGTTCATGTCTCTGTATCCGGCTCATTACTACACTACGACAGTTTTTCATGCTGTTACAATGTCAAATATGGAAGTGCAATCTGTATAGTGGAACCAAATGACAACAGGGAATGACATTGTTTGTTGGAAAAGCTGGGATGATGATTAATAATTGCATCAGATGTCATTATGTAAAGATGTAACATGTAGAGAAGACATGTTAACATTAAGTAGATATGTCTCCTGTGGAAGTGCATTTTTCCGTATACTAAAAGCGAGAAATTAGAAATTTTGACTTTGGGGAATCTGCAGGACTCGCTATTATTCCAACATTTCTTCTGTGTACGCTGGGAGCAACATTCTGGCTGCGCTTACTCGTGTTATTTTCGAGCGTCTTGTCCAAATCAAACCCCGATGAGATTTAAGGCACTTTCATTTACACTCCGGCACAAAAATGTGTCTCCCTTGGCCAGATTACAAATGTGACTGCGATCCGTCTTTAATTTCCCAGGCTGCATGTAAATCAGAGGTGTCCCTTCTTCAGCTCCGAACGTGGTGTGATGCACCTGAAGCTGTATGGCGACTGCCAAAAATATTAAAAGAAGGAAAACTTGTGTAGTTTAGCAGCCCAATCCCAACTTCAACCCAAAGGCCTGATCACTAAACCCTGACAGACTTAACTGTTACCTATAAGTGACTGAGTGGGAGAGACTGTAAGGGCTTTAAATGGTCTAAAAAGGAATGACATACCTATAACATTACTTCACTGCCAAAACACTGTTATAAGGTATGATTTTTTACTCACATGTTTGTTTTCTCTTGTAACTTTTGTAACTTTGGGGTAGGTTGCATTGGCTGAGTAAAGGCAAAAAAAGGCAATTAAATTACAGCATTCTCGGAGAACACAAGGGACATTTGACAACTCAGACAGTGCAAATGAATTGCATAATTTATTATTAATAATAATAATAATTAATAATGCATTGGTTTTACATAGCGCTTTTCTGGACACTCAAAGACGCTTTACATTGCATTATACATTCACTCCATACTTGATGGTGGTAAGCTATGTATGTAGCCACAGCTGTAGGGTGGGGTGCGAGGCGCTAAAATCTAAAAATTGAGCCGCTTTGATGGATGTTGGGGTCCAATCAATGACGAATACACTTCGGGGGGAGGGGGGGGGGGGGAGGGGGGGCACCAAAATTTAATCACTTGTTCCTTGGCCCATTATCAACATTTCCTGAAAATTACATCAAAATCCGTTCATAACTTTTCAAGTTATCTTGCTAACAAACAGACAAACAAACAAACAGACAGACAAACGCAGGCGAAAACATAACTCGCGCTTGGCGGAGGTAATAAATGATGTGATGTTGCTACGCGTCCTGCGTCCCTAACGCATTAAAATCTGAAAG
>OMNN01097235.1:0-21130 GCA_900302755.1 Chromis chromis
TAGGGAGACGAGGGGGCAGCAGTGTGTCTACTGCAGTTCTCTGACCTACCTCCATGCTGCTGACTTCCACTGTTTGCCCACTCTGTTAACTATTACCAAAAGGCTGTGTACCTTGGCTGCAGCCCAACGCTCTTACACATACTGTGGCCCATTATCAAAGAAGACCTGCACTACAAGCCCTGGAGTCCTTCCAAAAAAAAAAAGGGCCACAGCACAGTTTCTGCTTCGAGACCTGTCCCAGCACTGCAGCAGCTATCTGAGCACTCCCTCCTGTTTTGTCTCCCCATCTCTCTCTCCCCCCCTGTAATCTCCTCCTCCCATTCTCCCTCTTTCTCCTCATCCCCTTGCATCAACACGCACATGCTGGTTAAACTGTCCTTGGCAGGTACCTCACCCACTCACACTTCTTTTTATAATCCCTCGTATGTTTGCCTTCATTTTCTTTGGTGTGGTTACAAAGTACAAAAACAGGGGAAGAGTAAAGCCATGAGTGCTTCACCTCAACCCATGAAATGAAGGATTTAAATCACCTGTTGCAGTTTTGTATTTATAAAAGCGCCTGTTGACTCTAATGCAGTGCACAATGTTTTTCATAGGATATAGAATTAAAACAGCAACATGAGTTGGAAGCTTTTGGCTGTCGTTCTCACTATTAATGCCTTTAATGATTATTTGTATTATTGGTTCATCTATTATATTCTTTCTTGCATGATCGACCAATTATTAGGTCTAGAAAATAAACGTATTCTAATTACGTAGTTCATCCAACCACCAGTTCATTCTCATAAATATAACAGCCTACATTTGAGAAGCTGGAACTGTGAAATTGTTTAAAATTTAGTTTAATAACAGACCAACCAATAATAACCAGATATATATACTTGGATGTTTCAACCCTTAAACCCTTTCCACCTGAATAAACATACCCACATTTAGCCAGTAACAGATCCACAACGCCAAAATGAACAACCTTGGACTTTATGGATGAGACACAATTTTTCTGTGGCTTGTCACCAGACCGGAGTGGGATTTTTACTTCTGCCTAATGAAAACTGTAATGGTTTATAAAGTAAACAGCCGTACACAGTGAGTGACACTAATGTTTTTTACCCTGTTAACTGCAGCTCTACCAAACTTAATCCGAAGCACAAAAAATGCTACGTCCATCTTAGTCACAATGGTACCAAATGGCCTCTTCGCTGAATGTGACTGTTTCTAAAGGACTTTATTAAACAGGGGTGTCAAACATACGGCTCGTGACCCAAAAGCAGCCCGCCAGAGGGTCCAATCTGGCCCGCGGGATGACTTTGCACAGTGTAAAAATTAAAGAGAAGCCATTAACTGCAAACTGTAAATTTAAAATAATTTCTAGATCTCGACAAGTTGTTTTGATCATACAGTAAAATACTATATTGTTCAGTTCCAGACGCCTGTGACTAAATGTTTTGTGCCTTTGTAGATAAAAAGTGATCTGTATGTTGTAATGCACATGTGTAAATGATAAACTGAGGCATAATATTGTTGAAATTACATTTATTTTTCTTAAGAGATTTAACAAAAATAAGTGCATGTACATTTCAGAATGTACTTTTTTGCACTAAAACAAAGGGAAACATTTGGAGTTGTCGTTATTTATAAGTTATTATGCTGTGATTTTACTGGTCCGGCCCATTTAAGATCAGATTGTGTTTTATGTGGCCCCTGAACTAAAATGAGTTTTACACCCCTGATCTTAAACCTAGCTGGCCATTTGTATACCTCAAGTTTTTACTCACACACCGATATGTGCACCTACTGCAGCAGTCCAGCTCTGGTCATTTTATCCCAGGTACCAACATTAATGTCACTCAGTGTATTATTCTAAACAGCTGTCAGATAACCATAAAAATCCTTTTAAAACTTTATAGCTGAAAAAGGGTTTTAAAAAAAATGGCAGAAATCATATGAGACCATGTTATAAAACAGGCAAGTGCAGAATAAACAGATGCTGCTGTTCTACTAATGAGACTGCCGGGGTTGTTGCTTTATATACTCATGCTGAAAGCGGATGTAGTTGCTCATAAATGTTTTATGCCAGTCATCTCATATCACATCACAAAGGCACCATCCGCGATCCAAATATAGAGCCGCCCCACCTCCTAACGTCCAAAACACCAGACTGGAGCCTGCTATTACTATCAAATTGTTATCCCAACTTTATTATTTCATTATTCCTTATCGTAAATTACAATTTAGCGCATATCTAGCCCATTATTTTGAGATAACAGTTCCATTATATTGCTGTCAAACACTAATATCTTACAATCACGACTTTATTATCTTGTTATCTCAAGTTTCATGGTTTTGCTGCAATCCGGCCCAATCGATGTTGACAGTCCGTCCACGAGGAAGTACCTGCAGCCGGTGAGGGCCACCGCTGATCAGCAAATCACATTTTATATCAATCAGTCGCTGACTTCAAAGTCAAAAGATTACACAACGAGTAGGCTGACTTGGATGTAATATCTAATCCAATTAAACAACAACACAGATTTCCTTTGACAAGACGGTGAGACACACAGATCACAAGAAAACAATTTGATCTGGAAGTAATTACATCGTTTTGTCATTGAATATGGCTTGTGACGACCACAAAATCCCAATGAGTTATTTTAAGATAAGCCGGCGATATACTCTAAATTGAATTTTCAACAGTCATGTATCAAAGCATTCTGAGCGACCAGGTTCATTGTGCGTAACTGCATAATATATTAGATAATGAGAATAAACTCCATTGACAGACAGTCTCTTTTTTGTGGTTTAACACAGTCTTTCATGGTGCAAACGCAGAGCTGTAACGCATTTTACACTACAGAAAAAGGGAAGCTTTGTTTCTCGATGTTTTCGCTTAATTCACGATGCATGCTTCAAATGAAGATCCTCACATAAAGTGTAATATTTGAAATATTATGACATCAACTTTATATCTTTGACTTTGGTGCCGTCATGTCACAAGGGATTCATTACAACCAAGTTCCAAATATTATAATTCAATTGGCCACATCATAGAGTATCATGCTCGGGTCAACTAGATCCACAGTTTAATGTATTTGTTATGCCCCCTGTTGGTTAATACTGGTGTGTGGCTGCCATGTTGTTCTAATTTTAGACTGCACAAAGAGTGGCGTGTTGTTTGTGTGACAGTGCATTGACATTATTACTTGTTTTTGATTCATTGTGCAGCGAGAGGAGCTGACAGCAGCCAGGTGAATGCTGTGAATGTGTTTCTATTCTGGTGTATTGTGCAGCTTATTTGATCAGGTGGCAGCCTGGTCGTACCCGAACCAGGTGCTCGCCCATATTAGGTCGAGTGTGTCTGTGGCATGTAAACACCTCATACTTTAAAAGAGTGGATAGTTGTGTGTGTGTATTAAACTTGGACTCTGATTCTTTATAATTGACATGTCAACAGAAGGTGCTTTGAAGTGTGTGTGTGTGTGTGTGTGTGTGTGTGTGTGTGTGTGGTGCAGACTGTATCTGAAAGTGTGATGTCAGATATCCCCGGGCCATACGCTGCGCCGCTCTGTTGGTTCGTTGGAGCTGTGGAGAGATAATCCTCACACACTCCTACAGACACACACACACACCTATCACAGTCCCTCTTCCTCTCCCAAGCAGGAAGTCCTGGCCTTTTTTTTTTTTTCACCCGGACAAAACGGTGGAGACAGTAGCTTCTCATCTGAGCCTTATCTCTGCAGCTTTTAATTAACTGTGAGGTGTTTATTCCCTGCCCTGTCATCCCTGCCTTTTTTAAGCCAGGGGAGGGCTGATTGGGCGCACAATAGCAGCACTGTGGAGCTTTAATCCTCGCCTTCAACCTGCTTCATGATGTATATTAAGGTTATATTAGCTTTTTCATGGATCAGCTGCAGTATGGCGATTCACTTCTAGAATCGCTCAGTCTTGATATGATGATCAACAAGTTTCATTCAGGCTGAACTGAGGCAGGATGTAGGATCTGATAAGGCCGGTTTCAGTACTCGATCCATGACCCTGAAGGCTCAATGCATGACGGCAGTTTATAGTGCTTTGAGACGGGATTTTACAACTCTGTGAAATTCCTCTGGTGGAAATTATTTTATACTTTGTTACAATGATCACATGGTTGCTGCATTTTTTTCATGCAGAGCTAAAGTTGCTCTGAACACAGCTTATGAATTGCCTACATGCTAACATGCTCATAGTAACATTGCTAATACAAGTTTAGCGTGTTCTCATGTTATTTGCTAATTAGCACCAAACACCAAGTACAGCTGAGGGATGCGCATCTAAGGATTCATCATGCAGCAACCATGAATGTCAGCTCAAAACTTCACGGCCGTTTATTAAATAGTTGTTGAGATATTTCAGAACCAAAGCAGTGGATTATCTGACCTGACAAATAGAGCCATACTGCCAGATAATAAGAGGAACTCTCAGCTGTAGTCAACCACAGAAAATCTTGATCAACTCAAATCTTACCTGCTTTTTAAACAATTAAATGGCCACAGGAAAAACAAGTCTGCATGTTAACTCTAATTGAACCTAATCAGCCACAGTGCACTGAGTGCACTCTACCTGCTAGCCTTATCAACCTAAATGAATTATAAACAAACATAAAAAGTGGAGCAGACCAGCATGCACCTGCCCATATTCATATGATTTCTAAAGAAAGAACCATATCAGCTACTGATGTGAACACTAGAGCTATAAAGGAATATAAAGCAGACAAGTTAGCTGCAGTTGGTTGTTGAGCTGTTTGCAATGTTTACACTTGACTTTTTGACCATCTGTTTTAGGAGAACACAGCCACGCCGACGACTTCTTTGACATGGTGCCAGTTAGTTTAGGGCCGATATCTGAGTAAATGTTCAGTAAACTTTAAATAACCTAGCAATGTCCACGAGGTTCAAAGTTGTGAAACAAGGGGGGTGTTCACAGACAGTTGCCAGAAATAATGGATTAATCCTGGAAGGCTGTTGATATAGCACCTTTCTCCTCATGAAAGCAACACCTGGGACTGTCTGAGCAATGATAATTTAGTTGGATGACAGCATATCGATCAACCAGTGGACCTGGACGCTGCATTTAACTTACAGGAAACCTCAACTGACTTGAATATGTGCATGAATGTGCATAAACTTGCCAGAATGCTGTGTCAACACTTTGTGTGAAAGCTGAAAGCTACAGAACAGGTATAGATCTTCCAGGCTTTGACTACAATTAAATTACTTGATTTATGTTCTGTGCCTATCGGCAGTAATCCCATTTGATTTCAGATTCAGATCTCTTGGTAGTTTGTTATGTAACAGTTTGTTTATGGCTCTGGAGCAAGTGTTTCTTGCATGAGGCCTTTGCTGAAGGGCTGGTAAGTGGAGAGCCAGCTTTGACTTTGAGAAGGCCGGCATCATTTAACTTGTGTTTGTTGGTGCCCCGAGGACAAACAGTGGCAGCACTTTACAGTTGGGTGTTGCTAAAGACTTCACAATACAGTATACACAATGATGCATAGGCCACAATCTGGATAAATTACAACTCTCCAGTTTAAATGTCTGCACTTTCCAGCACATAATTATGTGAAAAATATAGTTACTCACCAGCTCTTGAACACAGAGTTATGGCTTTAAAGAGCCTAATTAGGCACAACTTGAAAATTGACTGGTGAGATCTCACACACAGTACCCACACACACTGGCAGTACAACACACACGGACATAATATGTTCTATAGCAACCCAGCGGTTCCAGTGTTCATGGCGAGCAGGGAGCAGAGAGGGCAGTACCCTTCAGAGGGTTTCTCCTCCACGCCTACGACGCCTTTGTTTTCTCGCATAATGATTTCCTTTTGGGTCACCTCTCCTGCCTTTCAGGGCAGTGAAAGTGGATCTGTCCAGGGCCTCTCCATTACATAGCCCATCAGATAGGGAGCGCTAGATAAGTCCCCCCTGTATAATAAATGTCTCATATTTGATCTTCACAGGTGGGAGCGATCTCACAACACTGTAGCCAGGGTGCCTCTCCTGGGACAGCTTGCACAAACACCTGCTCTTTAGGAGGAAAAAGACACGTCTACATGCCTTTTCACGTACACTGTGTCAAATAAACACAATTTCACAGAAAAACACACACCCCAATGCTGCCGTTTCCTGTGACTCTACACTTTTTGGTGCGTGGGAAGGGGAAAGGTTAACGTACCCGTGCTTATTGAGCCCGAGCAACCTTTCAGGAAGCTTTATGGTGCGAACCGTAAACGAGTTAACCCCCAACCCAGAGCCCTCTCTCCGTGCCTCACCTCCCTACAGCGTCGCCTCGTAGGTTCAAAGTTCACACTCAGGGCCCGGCAATCATTGACACAGTAAAACGACACCATTTTAATGGAAGGAAATGTGCCGGGAAATCAAAAGGAAATATAAGACGTCTTGGCTCCAGAATAGACAAGCGATCATAAATACGGAGGAAAGTAAATAGTGGAGGCAGAATGTCAGGCTGCCTTGTTAGCAGGTATAGTGTTGCACGGCTGTGGTCTGAATGGGAGGCATTGGAAACATGGGAGGCAATCTTAGCTGTGAGTTATGTTTCCCTAGCTGCACGGGTATGCGGCGCTTGTTCCCTCCTTAGCATTCACCAACAGTCAGAGCTGTGGCTTGTCAATCATTTTTTCCAGGGTGACATTTTTGTTTGGAGATCATTGGCCACCCGGGGCAGGGGTGTGCTCCACTCAGCGGCCCACTAAAAGCTCTCCCTCTCAGCCCCACCTATTGCTTCAGTTGACTCTGTGACGCTTTGTGCCCTGGTATGGTAGAAACGCGGTGACCTGCTTTTGTGCTGCGCCCGTTTGCCTGCGTGTTCCTGATACCGTTGCACTTGTCATTTAACAGAGCTACACATGGCACACATCTAACTGCTGGGAAAAGGTGAATACTTGAGATTAAAGAATTGCAACAGTGGCACTTTGAATTGAAGTGCTGTTGGAGCCGTTTCCAGCCGCAGTAATTTATATTATTGGAAGTCTCACAGCCCTTTGTCAACTCTACTTAAGATACGGCTTGGAAACTTTGCATTGTTCTTTGTTTTACTGTTATTCAGATGGCTTATCTAAAGCAAATAGATGAAAGATGGTCAATATGAGTGAGCTATTTTAAATCAAAGTTTGTTTTTCCGGCAGTGGAAATAACTCCCTCTTTAAAAAACATGCATTAATAAAAAGTGCCATTTAAATAGTTTACATACGGAATGATATATAACACTATGTACAGGAATGAGTTGACTGGAGGCTTCATTCCATAGCAAAGTTCACTGCTAACCTGAGGCCCATGTTGTTGTTATTGTTTGTATCCAGTAGCAATGGAAACAAGCATTTCCCTGTTTTATCTGTTTCCTCCGCTACACAAATTCAGTCATTGTAACCTGCACGCTTTTCTCTGTCATCGTCTACCGGCTTCTTTAGTCCCTTATATTTTTAGATCTCTTATCTGATAGTGTCATGGCAATGCAGAATAAACAAACCGTTTGGATAGCCGCAGGTTTTTTGGTTGGAACCTGTTTGTGGCTGCTTTGATCAGAGAGGCCTTTTATTCTGCCAAGGAGCTTGAGAAGCCGGGAGGGGGACTGTGACCACAAAGAAGCAGCCAGAAGCGCAGCAGTGGGCCTGAATATGAGCAGAAAGAAGTGCAGCCGATAATTATAAGCAAATTTCCAGAAGTTTTTTACTGAATCCACCCATATGGAGCTTCAAATGCTCAAGTCTCATAATATGGTGTATGTGTCAGATTAGGAGACCCACCAATCGGAGCTTGCCGCCATTCACGACTGCCTCGACGTCTTCAGGAAGGATCTGTCGGAGACCACCTACCAGAAACAAGAATGTAAACAAGCAATGGTGTGAATGAAACTGGCTGAAGCCTAAAAAATAATAAAACAAAACCAAACTGTGGGTTTTGGTCGCGCAGGACCCTTCTATGACTTCAACATTTCGTTTGTGGAAGAACACTTCGGGGTTCTGTTGGTCAGTAGGTTCTCTCTTGGACCATTGGAGGTTGTTGTGGAGGTTGTTGCACGACGGGAGAAAACATAAAAACAATTATGGCATGTTTGTGTGTTGTTGTGTTGTTAGGAGGCGTCCTAGATGCAGCATTAGTTGTGATCAACACAACACAAGATAAAACATGACCACACAATACAACATTCCAAATGTGATCCATCTAGAAGACATGGAGATAAAGTACAGTAAGTTAGTTTTAGTGTTGTTGGAGTAGTACTTTACACGTTTTGGATAACAGAAAAAGCTGTAGTTGTAGTCCTCAGACTACTGTGACCTAAATCATTGCAGAACAGACAGATCAGACTGTCCGCATATGTCAGACATCTGTGGCTAAATACTTTTCTTTCTGTACATACAAACTTCATGTTAGCAGAGTAAGATCCATGAAAACATGTAGCATGATTTATCACAACATGCAAGGTTAATAAAAATCTTGTCTGTCGTGCTCAAGGCATGTTTGGCTGGAGTTGCTGGAGTGTAAACGTCTCCAAACCAAACAAAGAGCAGCTACTCTAAACTCCGACGGAGCAGCGTCTTGGCTCCCCCAGAGTGGATGTTCCAGACCTGAACACGTCACCGCAGCAACGGTTTCACAGAAATGTCTGATAGCAAGAAATGGTAAAGTGATGACATCTTATATGCAGAGACATGCATGTAAACTGCAACTTGTCTGACTGGTGGAGACGTTAATTCTAGTTCTAATGTAACCAATAAGAAAACACAACACTAGATTTTTGAACGACATCCAATATGCTGCTATTTGCCATCTCATTCTGGCTGATTGCCAATACCGATACATGCACATATTGTTTTTTGTTATGCCTGCTTATTGTGAAGTAAAATGCTTTTCAAATGTACAGAAAAGTATTTCAACCTACATGTAAACCATACCATGTTTCCTAACATGTAAACCGTAATCCTTCATCCTACTTTAACAAGCTTAGCTGATGCTCTCCCTGCAAACAGCCACAGCCAGAGCAAATGTGACCGATTTCACACGTTATAAAACAGGAGAATAAATAAACCCTTGTCCCAGGGATGCAGTGTTGACTATTGGGTAGATTTATCTGCCTGTCAATGTTCATTTTGGTTCACTGCCAATATTTCATTTTAAAGCTTTAATCGGATAATATGATGATGCATGACCAACATGGTCATGCATCATCTATAACCTTCCTAAGTGATGTAGTCAGTTTATGAAGTGGAGGTAGGTAGTCAACTAGTTGCTCACAGTTGCAGGTCACACTGGAACAGATGAACACAGTTAATTTCTTTCATTTTGTCTTTGGTTTTACAAAAAAGGCTTAAAAATAGACCACCTAACCCTTTAAGTGCCAAGCTAGACTTCGAGGACTCATCTCCCTTAACATGTGCAGATATTAAAACCTCAACAGGCCGGCCCTGCCTGGGTATGTTTGCTAAGCTGTGATTGGACGAATGCTGTTTGAGGCTCAGTGAACAGACGGATCACGACATCCCGACAAACATTTCATGAACATATAACCATGAATTTGACTATCCGCCCTCAGGTCATGATAACACTACATGAATCACACCTGGATGCAACAGAATGCAAAGTCAGCCTTTGCACACTGTATCTGTGTCTGCTGCTCACACACACACACACACACACACACACACACACACACACACACACACACACACACTCACACCCTCTTTCTGCTTTGAAGGAAAAGAACAGAGCCCAGCTTCACTCCCAAGTGACAATAAATGGTTTCAGCTTCTCTTTCAACCATGAAACCATGGCTACATCACAAACACTTGTTTTTAGAGCTGTCAGATAGATGCCGCCATCCCAATCACATTTACAGTATGTCCCGGAGACAATTTGGTGTTTTGATTAGGTTTAGTAGGAAAGAACATCCTGTTTCTGACAAGAGAGATGCAAGCAACATTTTTTCATGTACCTACTTGTTTATGCTTCTGCGGTTGTACCTGTCATAGTAACTTAGTCAGAGTAAATGAGTGACAGTGTGGTATTAGGCGCTGGTGGCATCGGTGGAGTAGGTGTGCGGTTGTGTGCTCACGACTCTGTTTCTGTGTGCCAAAATGTAGGTTTTTATTGACAATGCGTGCGTGTGAAGTTGTGCATGAGTGCCGAGCCTCCGCACGGCGAGGTCACTGCTCATTGGCCCTTTTGTGGGGGTAAGGTTGGGGAGCAGTGATGCCTGCTACAGAAGGGGAGTGTGGGAACCAACTGGCCGGTGCGCAGGGGATGGGGGTGGGGGTAGAAAGATGAGGTAAATGTTCTGGAGCCCAACAATCAGCATGTTGATGTCTTCACTGGGTGGCCTAGTTCTATGGGGGCTGCAGGACAGAGCAGGTCGCTGGGTCTCAGGGCGCTATGGGGGCACACAGCGCCGTGCTGCTGGATGATGGATGAGCTGTGCTGCTCGCTGCTAAAAATAACAGGATGGGGTGTCAAAATATGTACTCCATTTGATACTGAATCCAACAACATGAATGGACTGAAGGGTTGTTGGCGTGTGTGTCTTGAGATTGTAGGATAAACACTGTGATTTTACGTTGAAGAGCATCACACACATGTTTTATTCAAAAATGACTCAATAGTTCTATTATAAAACAAAAGCTAATGATTAAAGACACATGGAGAGACCTGCAGCTCCGTTCTAGTGTAATTCTGTAAGCCTTTTAGTGCGACACCTTGTTTTGATCCGCTCCCGTTGGCATTATGCTATTAATATAAACTCAACACTTTCCAGCAGACAGAACCCTTCATTTCTAAACCAGGCTTTCATTGTGCAATCTACATTATGTTTAGCTAGCATGGACATTATTATAGGAGTTTACTCACCCTCGCTTTCTCCCCGATCTGTATTTGGGGGCCAGCTCTTATGTATTCATTTCCACCATCCTTCCACCAGCCATCATCACAGACCTGCATTTTAATTGTCTACTAATGAACTGTGTAGGATCTGTTGTGAATAATACACCTGATGTATATCTTACTGTATAGACTGAATCCTGTCATCACTGTGCACACTCACTGACTTGTCATCATTCATGTGGTTTGTAAAAACAGCCTCTGAGCATTTTTATATCATACATCAAACGGACCTCTGTTTATTCCCTCATTAAAAAACATATCCGTTGGTGTGTGCTTTTAACTTTGCTGACACGACTGTAGTCCACAAGGTCTGGCCTTTATTGTGGGTTGGGCAGTGCTATGTTGGCATAACATCACAGATTAGAGTCTTGGTTCTGTGATTTGTAGCTTTGGCGCAGTTAGCTTACAAATAATGATTAGCCTTTGCTTTTCTCTAGAAATAGCATCATTGTGGTGAGTCCTCCCAGCGACTGTTGAGGCAGCATCATTCCTCCTCAGCTGACAATACAATACCTCCATCACTCCTCCAGGCCGCTCTGTCCCATAGCATATATTTATATTTTTCCACGCACAGTTGGCTCCTGTTGGGACGATGTCAACGCCCCCCCTCCCACACCCACCACCCCCTTTGGAGTGAAATCTTAACTGCCAGCACTCAAAGCCCGTCAATGAAAGGCCAGCTGTTCCCCGCCCTCTGCCGGCCTGCGCAGGCCTCCGTTAGATGCTCGCCTCGATGTTGGACCCCCACCCTTAACTCACACACGCTCTCACAAACACACACTCACGCACTGACAGCCCCGGCTTGTGTGAAAGCATGAAATGCCATTACCAGCGAGCGTCAGGTTACGTGGGCACGGCACCAAGCTATGTCCCCACTGCTAACGAAGGATGTGGTGAGAAACTTTTATGCTACATGCTACAGTTCCCAGCATGGCACTGTCGCACACAAACACACAGCTCTCGAGGCCGCCGGCCGTCAGAGCACAATTCTGTAAAACTTAACCATATGACAGAAATAGAACACAGCAGTCTTTAATGTTAGAGGCTCCTCAGGAAAACACAGGCTGCTGGTGGGACCCCTTGGAATAAATGAAGGCTTATGTGGCCAGCTCATATGTTACTGTAAGAGAAGAGATCTCTGACTGTTTTGAAGCTGTGGCTAATCAAACACAGTGTGTGGGAATGTCACTGCCAGACAGTCATACATTTATAACAGAGTATTTTCATCATTTGGCTTTTCAGCTATGCTAGCAGCATGGCTAAGTACTAGCGAAAGCAGCCTCAGCTGTACTTTGTTAGATTAAATTGAACTATCCAAATAGCCAGCTTCAACGTGGGAGAAGCTCCAGCATTCATGTTTTGTTTTCATTTGTATACTTTCTGCACCTTTTGTTAGTTTTAATGAAACATCTTCAATGAATTAGGAGAGAAAAAAAGTCACCTAAAGCTCTGGGAAGTCCCAAAAGACAACAATACACTCCCCAGTTATAGTGCAGTGGTAGACCATTTTAATACTATTATCATTTGCATTTGACTGATGGCTTAGGAAACACTGACGCTCCCGCCCTACACAAAAACAGTCTATTTATAGGCTCAGGATAATAAATAGTGCTTTCAAAGGCTGACTGTCTGTTGCCTTATTTTTTCTATACTGAAGTGATTAGATCACTTCATACACCACTACAAAAACAGCAGCAAAACTAAAAATGCTCTCTGATAATCCGCTTCATACGGCTGGAAAAAATCTCTATAGGAAACAATATCTGCAGAAAGTGAAAATATATGAACAGCTCTCATGTCCGGTTCACCCTGACCTCAACCCAGTGATTTTACTCAGACACTGTGAATCTGAGCAGCAGCTTTGGAAACAGTATAGATCCTGCTGCTCTGTGATGCTACAGCTGCGTAAAAAGTCAAAGAAAAGACATTTTACATTTGTTTGTTTAACGTAATACAGCATCTATAAGTGAGTTTCAAGAGTTGTACATGAGTTGGGGATGCTGTGATATTGAAGGACATGAAGCTGAGCTCCAGCAGGACACAATTTGGACGTCATGAGTCGAAGCTTAGCTCTGTTGGGCCCCGGCTCAATTGAACCCTGCTAATAGCATATTTGCATTGCTTTTATAGTACATTAGCTTGTAGCTAGCATGGAAAAGTCAATGATAATGATAATATGTTTTTTTTAGTGTTGTTTTTATAAAATAATCACAAACACTATGTAAAAGAGATTTTCATATTTGAATTTTTAGTGCAAATATAATATATATGGATACTTAACTGGCCTATCATTATTATTATACCTTTTTTCAGTAAAACAGTGCTTTCAAAAGTCATGTCTAAAGGTATTATAGTCTTCAACACAAAAATATTGCACACAAAGTACAAAGTATATTTTAAAATTCATTTTGAGACATGAAAACGACATCAAATAATACATATATAACATGGTGGAATCCCTATGGCCATGCCCACAGTGTTTGACAGCCAAGATTTAAAGTCCATCAAGATACTTTTGGTGTCTTAATGACATGATGATTACACCCTTTCTGTGTTTAAAGTAGCATGGTTAAGACAAGATAACACAAGATAGCTGTCAGTTCAGTTTTACTCTACACATGTGTTTTAATTACATCATGCATGACGACAAAACTGCATCTGGAGGACTGATACCACGCTGTTGTTGCAGATAGCAGTGGTGGTGTTTTTGACGGCGAGGAGAGATTGGATTTTTTTTTTCCTGCACGTGGGAGGCATACTCTGCATAGCCCGAGGACTCAAACCCAGATATGTTTTCAATCTGATATCAGCTACTATCAGTTCTTGAGTCTCATCCATGACAGGCTGCGTATTGTCTTTCCTCTCACCAGAGCCTTTTCTCTGTCTCTATCTCTTATTTGCCAAAGATGAAGATTTCCAGAGTGAAATTTGTTTAGTATCCGTTGAAGGAGATTTATTTTTTCGATACTTTTGTCCTTGCTCTTAATCTCTCCCCGCGTTTGTCTTTGTCTGAGGCGGGTTAGCTTTAATGAGTGGACTCCATTGTTAGTCGGGGCGGCCGCCTGCTTGCAGCTGTGGATGAAACTATCTGGTGTATTTGGCATGGCGCCCGTCTTCGGCCTCAGTTTCTTACAGGAGGAGGAGGAGGCGGAGGCCAGTGCATTGGATGTGCTTGATGTGGACTGATGGACAGCAGACAGCTTGCCATATCTCCAGGAAAACAAGAGCGCTTTCCTAATCTACTTAGACAGGAATCCATGGAAACCAAATGCTGGATGGGGAGTTACAGAAGAGGGGAGATTGCCTCACAGTACTTGAAGTGAAAGTAACTCTCTGTTGTGCAGAAATGTGCTTTTTTTTTTGCGACTCCTCCATATTACATCTTTTCTTTTTTGCTTGTTTCAATACAGTATAATCTGTTTGCACGGTTGTCATGTTGAAGTATGTGACAACATCCAATGGCAATGTAAACTATCCCTTAACCTGTGGGTTCCACTGTCCCCTCAGTCATTATCACGGCTCATCAGATGCTGCTGACAGACAAAACACTCTTATCGTTTTGTCCGCCTAGTGCATTACTTGGGTTAGCCCAATGGGGTAAGCCTCTCTTGGGCTTTCCTAGTATGTTTTGTACTTGATAAATCCTCTTTCCAAAATCTTCACGAGTCTTAGCTGGATAAAGGTAACATCATGGAGCTCCCATATTACACATCACTCAGATACGATAATGTGTAGTCCTTTCTTGAGCTGCATCTATCACTGTTAGATTTGTTCTCAGGTGAAGGTCACAAAAGTTGTATATATATAATAATACAACTCTAATGTTGCAGGACGTTATTATTTAGGGGTTGATGTGTTATTCTCTCGACCGGTTGGCTGAACCTGGATTCATAAATATGTTTTTAACTTGGGCTCCACAATTATTCAGATTTTAATCAGGATTTCTGCCTCCCACTATTAAATGAACATGATCAACTGTTATATTGACGTTTAAAATAGTACACTCATAGAAAATAGTCCATGTCGATAAAATCAATTCACTGTGTAAATCTGACATTAGAACAGCTTACTTCATTGTCTGAGCTGCTGTGCTGCAGTAACTGAGTGGAGACTAGAGGCTTCTCCATGCACAGCCACCTAGCATCCACTATAGCCTGCACGCTTAGCAAGTGAGGCATTTTGGATTCAATTTTAATTATATTATGCCTCCATGAGATGCACTGAATTCAGATGAAGAAGAGGTTTATTTGAAGTGTCATTTGGATAGAAAACAGCACAACATGGAAATGAAAGCAGAACTGAAATATCATGATAAACAATTGGGATCTCAATGTGCATCTAAATAATCATGATTATAATTCTGGCCATAACCTTATAGCCTTTTTTTTTCCAGTGTCATGTAACACTGTTTGCTTGTCACACTGTCCTCTAAAATAAAAACATGTGGTGTAGGAGGCAGACTGGGGAGGAGTCTGTATACATGTGTGTTGGCAGTGTCCTGAAATTCCATTATCTGGGGAGTTTTATATTTGTTCCAAAACACAGTACAGGCTGGGCAAGTGAGTTGTTTGAGAAAGCCAAAATATCTGAACACCTGGAGAAGTCATCGTTGAGTCATTGGTATTTATCACAGTCATATCATTGTGTCGTTTTGTGCTCAGCTGCAATAAAATTCTGTTTAGTGGCCCCTTCTCTTTTTTCCCCCCGTTTTTGCAGCTTATTATATACCCACCCATACATTAGAGTATGTATGTAGGAATGGGCATCATAAAGACCAGCAAGCCTTCAGATTGTCGACATGTTCAGTGGTTTGGCTGCTGGGAGAACATTTGACCATGTGAACTGTCTTTTGTGTGGTTTGTGTACAGTATATTGTGTCTGCGCTGTGTTCATGCTACTCTGATCAGCAGCAGGGCAGAGTTACTGTAAGTAGCCGGGATGGAAATAAAGAATGTGGATGAAAGAGGACAGATTACATATTCATCTGGCCCATTTAGAGGAAGCGAAGCCTAAAGAAATGCCTGTCGAAGCGCACTGACGAACCTGAGATTGCTCACAGGTGCAACTGTGAGACGCACAAGCGCCTCCATCTTCACCCTCAATCTCTGCCGCTCTCTATACCGTACTCTTTCTTTCTTTCCATTTCAGATGCTTGTGTTTCGCCACCTTCAGCTCGGTGTTTCTTATCATAAGCCCTCATCTCCCTGGTCTTGGCGCGTTTCTGCATGTACAGTCTTTGTCTCTTATCACCAATCTGCACGGCTTATCAGTTCCCTTTTATGTGCAGGATTTTTCTTTTTTGCCTTGTCTGTTGTCGGCATGCTTTTATTTTTCCACAGTTACTCATAATAAAGTCCTTCATAGGAAGGTCCTGCTCCAAGGCCAATGATGTTTCCCTCCTCAGTGAAGGGGCCCAGTACAGCCTGTTATGTCATGTAAAACATGCACATATGAATGGACCGATAAGGAAAACTAATTTTTACTTGGTGATTGTAGGGCAATGTACTTTTTTTCTCCAATGCATTCAGCAGCTTGACACTATTTGGTCTTCAGAAAAATACCTGAACCAATACAGGCCTCATGTCGTTGGTCTAGTTTACTTTACTTTGTATGTAACCCATAAAAGCTATACTGTAAACATACCATTCCATACATGCTTCTCTCTTGTCATTACCTGCAATTCAATCACCAAAGGTTCAGTTGGAAATTTGGCTATTTTTGGTTAGTAACAGCCAGTGTAGCCTTGAGCTGCAAGCTTCAAGCAGAGATGAGGCACGCTGCACAATTCGGTGAATATTAATTGCCATATTGACGTTAAAATTCCTCCACTCACAGAAACCATGCACTTTCAACTGGGGTAAATCTGTCATTATAATGCTTTTTTAAAAAAGATTTATTTTTGGCCTTTTACGCCTTTATTAGATAGGACAGTGGATAGAGTTGGAAATGGGAGAGAGTAGGTTATACTATCGGGACGGCCATTATAATGCTTTTCGTCTGAGTTGCTTTGTTGGGGTATCTGAGTGGGGAGACTAGAGGCTTCTCTGTGCACAGCTGCCTAGCTAGCTGCCATAGCCTGTGTGAGAGGCGTTTAGGGACCACAGTAAACTGCAGTGTCTATCAAAGGGCAAATTTCAGCAATGAGGTGTTTTGTATACAATGTTAATCATATATTTTGCTTCTATGAGATACTCAGGTTAAGAAGAGGAAGCTTGTTTTAAGTCATTTGTACGTTAGCAGGAATGTATCTCAACATGGAAGTGAAAGCAGCGCTCTATTTATTTGTATGTGAAAGTACAATTACAATTATTTATCCTTAAAATCAGTGAATAATTGTGATCTCGATATTGATTATTATCATTTTGGCCACAACCTTGCAGTCTTGATACACTTTGCTCTTCTCCATCTGAAGCCACAAAAGGCTTCTGTCACATAAGTTGTAATAGTTTAACTCAATGTACTTTGCATGCATCTGCAGCACTTAAAGTAAAACATCATAGGAGAAAGATACAGCAAGATGTGATTTTTTTTATGTTTTTAATAACACCTTGTGCAAAAAGCAGCATTGAAATAATACATTTTGGAAAGTTGCATGCCTATTCATACTAACTACTGTATTCAGTAAATGGTGTCTTATGTGAGATCTCTGCAAACAGGGCAGGAGGCATATCCATTTACTGCCTCGGCATGCTCTACGTAACACTCATTTTACAATGCACTTCACTTGTCAGAGCATATTGTTTGTCTCATGTCCACCTGTTCCCTACACTGAGTCCAACACTGTGTGAGAGATCTCTGGTGCCCTCTCTCTGTAAACCCGCTGGACTCCACAATTGCAGGTGGCCAACTTGCTTTGCATCACATTGTCAGACCCACAACTGATAAAAGGTAATAAATAGGTAACGTTCAAGTTCACTCAAGGTTCAGCGCTGGAAACCATCCAGTCACGACTCAGAACGTGGCTCTTTGTCCAACAGCTTTTCTTGTTCCCACATGTGCTCTGACAGAACGGCAGCGTGCAAACCATTGGCAGGGTTGGGTTTTGTGCCTCTGAGTAAAAATAAAAAATAATTAGAAGTGTCTTACTTCTCGGTCCAAATAAAAATCGAAAGCTCTGGAAAGCCTGTGACACAGTTGTAGCCTCCAGTTATGCAGTGGACTTTTGATGCTCTATTTTTGACCCCAGTGACTACAAGTGATTTCCTGCGCTGTTTATGGACTGTTTGATAACAAGGTCAACACTGAAATTACATCAATCACGTCTTCTATGACATTATCAGTCAGATTTACCGCCTCTTAAAGACAGAGATTGTGCACTGGCTCAAGATAAGCACTCTTGTTGACTTTGTGTGGAGGAGTTCATTTCTGAAATAAGTAATGCAGAACAACATTTAAGCAAAACTCCTGGAAGCCACAGAGCCCCGCTAAGAAACAGTTTGGCACACAGCTCCACTCCGTGTGAAGCCACAACTTGTTTTTGTACAGATTAAACTGGAAGGTTTGCGTGTTTATTAATTAAGTGTTAGTCTTTAAGCTAAGCTAACTGTCTCCTGGCTGTAGCTTCACATTTAGACACGAGAGTGACTATGATCTTCTCATCTCACTCTTGACAGGAAAGCAATTAAGCTCATTTCCCAAAATGTGGAACCATTTCTTCTTTTCTGAACCACAAGTTCGTGAGCAGAAGTGCAAAGTGCTGCAGTCTGGCTCTCCTTGGGGGTCTCTCAGCTTGACAGGTGTGTCTTTGATTCATACCTGATCTACCTACCTGCTCCTCTCCCACCATTTGCCTGATTGGCCTGAAGGCCCAAATAGATGGCATGCTTCTGAGCAGATCCACACCAAAGGAGTGCAGCAGCTCAGCTGTCGTGGGTCTGTGCCTACGGCCAGATCCATCGCGTGCAACCACCTCAGCCTCTAATTAAGCTTCTGAAGAGAGCGACAGCCTTTATTAGGAATAGAGATATAACTCAATCTGCAACTGATGTACGTCTGTATTCCATGCCCCAGCTGCGAAGAAAGGCAGAAAACTAGCTGAAAGGCGCCCTCCGTTTAAGCCCCGTTTTAATCTCAGTGGAGCTTATTTATAGACTGTCTCCTTGTCGTTACATTTGTGCATGAAGAGGTATGAGTGTGTGGATCCGATTGTGCTTTTGCATCATGTTAGGATGTGGTGGTTGGACGGGGGGGCTGTAGCCACTGGACGGGGATGACTCCTCCAGATGATCCTGTGTGTAGCAGCAACAGCGACGCAGCTGGAATTGTTATCTCCTTTGATATTAGGGCTGCATGTAATGTGGAAAACACCCTGGGCCGACTCCACTTCCTCCTCAGACGATAGGAGTTTCACATGCCAGTTGCTTTTTATAATCCTCTCGAGATTTGTAGTTTATTCCACTGAATTCAACCTTAGCTATGTTAAATATTTCCCCATTGCTGTTTTGCTGAAAGGAGAATACGGGGAACACACTTTCTCAGAATTATGCCCCAAAGTCAAAGTTGCTGCTTTCAAGAAAATTACTTAATCTGCACCTGTGGTAAAAACTGGAAAACGTTTGATTGACCGAGTAGGTGGGGCCGGATAAACAACAATCATGTTGGCATATTTTCCTCTGGGCCTTTGCCACTGATCCAGCGCTCCCATGCGATGAATGTCTGAGAATCTCGGCCTGTCTCCCTACCTTAACAACATGTTCCTTAGAAGGGAGTACGGGGGAGGAAGTGCTTTGGATGTCATTGCCCGTCTACCCAGAGGGGCTGCGTGTTGAGACACACCCCTCCCTCCTCCTCTCCTTCCCTTCCCGCCTTCCCTTCACACCCCTTCCACTGATCTCCCAGCCCATCCATCTCTCCTGAGGCGACAGTCACGTCTCCTTTACTAGAAGCTGTCTGGCCTGTGGGGTCTGCATAATGAGACAAACACTCCCCTCAAAAGCGCTGCCAACATCACTTCAGCACTCCAAAATAATGCAGACTTTCTCATGTTGGTGCCCCTGTAATTGTGTGTGAAGTGTGTATGTGTGTTCATTTATGTCAGAGGAATGTCGAAAGTAAACCAGCGATACAGAGCGAGGTCTAGGCAGCTGTTGTGGGCCTCTGTAGACACAGATGGAGCAGCGTTATCTTAGTACAATGTACCCCATATATGCAAGTTCTCCATTTGTTTCCCTTTTTTCTTTTGCTCATTAACCATCCCCACTGGGACTATGATACCAGTGATACTACACACATTTTTTAACAGCACCGTTTGCCCTTTAGAGAGTGTAGCTAGCACAAATATTCAAATAGACGCCATCCAAGGAATTTAGGATCACTTTTGTGTTACAGCATTGAGAAAGTGACTTGCAATCAGAATCAGAAATACTTTATTGATCCCCGAGGGGAAATTGTCTGTGTTATAGTTGCTTCCATTCAAGGTCAGGATATAAGCAATACAAGATATATAAATAAGCACAAGTACAAAATATATAAAAAAAATCTGATCTGAAATATAAACATAAGTAGAACAGTATAGCAAGTGTCATAAACAGTAATAATTGGTGTGTGAAGTAATAATAGTGTGTTACTGCGCATAGATACATACTTATTGCACCAAGTTATTGCACATTATTGAGTGTGGGTGTGATAAATAAGTCATTACATATTAAAAAGTGATTCCATTAGTTTAATATCTACTCAAAAGCAAAATAAATGCCTTTTAACAACAATTCCAAAGCCTCCACAAACAAATGTCAGATATTTAGCATGCATAGCATTAGAAAGCTGTGAGATTATTTTGGTGGTTTTAGTCATTTACTGATCTTCATAAGCTAGTTTAAACCTATCCCCAGTGGCAATGACAGCATGCAGAGTGCTATCATAGACTGTGAAATGAAGCCAATGTGGAAGTGTCCTAAACCTGCATTTTTTCCCCTTACAGCCAGCAGGGGGCGACTCCTCTTATAATAATAATAATGAATTGGTTTTATATTGCGCTTTTCTGTCTTTTGGACACTCAAAGACGCTTTACATTTCATTATTCATTCACTCCCATACTTGATGGTGGTAAGCTACGTATGTAGCCACCGCTGCCCTGGGGTAGACTGACAGAAGCGAGGCTACCAATCTGCGCCATCGGCCCCTCCGACCACCACCAACCACTCACTCTCACACTGCATTCACCCAGGCTTCCTGGTGTTCCCTCACGGTCTCCCATCTAGGTAC
>OMNN01097237.1:0-15428 GCA_900302755.1 Chromis chromis
GGTAATTTCATTCGTTCATTCGTGCCCCAAATGAAACTGTAAAATTACCGTAATGACATGTTTGTTAGCCCAAACGTGTCCCAGGAATCCACTGGATAAAATTACCGTAAAAAAAATTACCGTAATGACACTATATTGTAATTTATTTATTTATTTATTTTTTACGGTAATTTTAACCAGCGGATTCCTGGGACACGTTTGGGCTAGCGCACTTTAGAATACCGTAAATATGTCACAGTTTGCGCTATCAGAAAAAATCCATGGATTCCTGGGGGGGCAGGAATTAAATTACCGTAATGACACTATATTGGCTGTAAATCGCAACGCCTCAGCTTTCAGAAACCGATAACACAAACGGTGACATATTTACGGTATTCCAAAGTGCGCTTGCCCAAACGTGTCGCCGATGACGCACTAGGACTTAAAGGGTTAAGGTAAATTTGTAGATTAGTTTTGGTTGAAATACATGTTTACCTAACTTCACCTGGTTGCAAAACAGGATTATCATCTACAGCTACTACAGCTGGAACTATAGGGTAGACTGTCTTTTCTCTTTGGGATTGATGACATGTTTTTTTGTTGTTTGTTTGTTTTTGTTTTTTTATTGAAGGCCCAGCCTATGACCTGAGCTTCAGTGAGGTCAGAAGCCACTCTCTGGTTCTCCTGTGGAAGGCTCCAGTTTATATTGGAGCAAGTGCTGTCTCTGGATACTTTGTGGACATGGCCAAGAAGGGCTCATCAGACTTTGTTACTCTTAATGAGGAAGCTGTGAGCCACCGTTACCTGCAGGTAAGAGACCTGATTATGCAATATTTATAATATGTTATTAATAATAATCCTGCACCTCTTCCCACACCCATGTCACACTACATGCGATGATATTTCCATGGTTTGCTGCAGGTGAAAGGACTGGAGGAAGGTGAAACCTACGTGTTCAGAGTTCGTTCTGTCAATGCAAGTGGTGTTGGAAAATCTTCCCAGTTGTCTGAGCCAGTCTGTGCCAAAGCTCTTCCAGGTAACAACAACTTAATACCACTAACTTCTAGTGCCAGCTGTGTTGGATTTAGTCTGCACCACACCCTTCATATTGTCAAAACACTAACTTAGCTGTATTGTCAAGGGATGTGTTATGTCTTGAGGACACCAGCATGCACATGACCATCATCCCAGTTCGCCAGAAGCACAACCTCACTGACAATTAAAGGATAATAATTAGTGACTTAAGCTGAATTTAATTTTCTTTACTGTATTATACACCTATTAAATTATAAATACTGAAAACATTTTAAGAATCTATGACCTGCAAGCATAGAGACACATGGATTTAGACGAGCAGGTTTTGTGGAATACCTACTAGGAAAAATTTCCATTTATATTAAACCTGCCCAGTCAACGTATTGTAATTTAAAACCCAAAAATCTGATGTGAACACAAACATAGATTTATTCAGGCCAAAAGCACAGATTTGTCTTTGAAGTTTTTATTATTTGTCCATCATACAACCTACACTCTTAAAATGCCATTTTCTATCCCAGTGATGTAAAGCTGAGCTGAATATAGACATTTTTGTTGTTTAAATGTGCTATATAAATAAAGTGGATTGGATTGGATTGGATATACATGGGCTCAGGTGGTAGAGCAGGTTGTCCACCATTTGCAAAGTTGCTCCCATTGGCAGGCAAGCACGTTGCATGGCAGCTCCATTGGTGTGAGAGTGTGTGCGTGAATGGGTGAATGAAAAACATGTTGTAAAGCGCTTTGCAATCTAAGGTTAAAAAAAACACTATTTAAGTGTGGACCGTTTACTAGAACTGGAAGTTCAAGTTTGAATTACAGTGTGAAACAATGGCGTTCCCTGATGATAGCATCCATAAAGATGGAACTATTGAACCTGTGGGGTGGAAATTGTGAGCTGAGTAGTAAACTGAAAACACAGATATGTTTCTGTCGTTTCTCTATGGAATGTTTACATGTCATTCATATTCACAGGCACTACAGAGATCGTGGCTGGTGTGGACGAAGAGACTGGGGACATCTTCCTATCTCTTGAGGCCTGTGAGATCTGTGAGACGTCCAAGTTTGTGTGGTCAAAGAACTACAAACCCATCGGGGACTGCCCCAGGGTCGCCGTCACAGCGAAAGGCAGAACGTAAGCTTTAGGGAGAGCTTGTGTATTTATTTGGCTTCTTTTTTGGTCACAGCAGGAATGAATAAAAGGTTCTCCTGCACTAGAATTCAGGAAATACAGCAGCACAAACAATGTTTTTCCCCCTCAGGGCTTCGTCTGGTTTGCTGTCTGTCAGCTTGTCCTCACTAAGATCACAATGATAATATGCTGCTGAACCGGATCATGTTTTTATGTTTCCTGCATTCATAAAACGAATATAAGAGGGTCAATTAAATAGTTGAACTCAGGAGACATTGTTTGCTTTTAAGTGATGTTTAACAGATGAACTCCAAACTCTTTTTTTAGACTGAGCTACAGCAGTACAAAGTGTGCAGTGTTTTCATATAACGCCATTGGTGTGTGAATGGGTGAATGCGAAACACATTGTAAAGCGCCTTGGGTACCGCTAAGGTACAAAAAGGCGCTATATAATTGCAGACCATTTACCATTTACCATAATCAATCAATCATTCAATCAATTCTGTCTTGATTTAATATATATCTTAGCATTTCATTGGTAATTAGTTGACCTCATCGGTGCATGACTGTCGTGGAACCACTCTCCATTTGCCACCCATATTAACACATTTAGACTTTAGCATGGAGCCTTTCTTTTCACACGAGGCCCATGTTATTAAAAGAGGAAGTGGAGGCTTCATATGATCAGTCATCCATTAAAAGTCATCGCATTTGTAATGAAATCAAACATTATATTATTGATGGCCATTATCAAAAGGCAAGCTCAGTGTAGAGAGATAGGCCTGGCAGCTCTGTAGCAGCAATGCTAGTGGTGTGGACACACAAGCATGCAAGTTGCAACGATTCAGAGCGGTCAGCTGTCATGAACAGCTGAGGTAACGTTTCTCGAGGCTAATTTTACTAAAATTAGTGTTCTCAGGGGAAAAAACAGCTAAATCCTTTGCCTGAAACAACTACGTACTTTTTAGATTTTTTATGGGAAGTTAAATGTAAAATGTAATTCGCTTCTAAAAACAATCTTTACAGCTGACTTCCTGTCGTCACTTCCTATAATTGTGTTGACTTTAATGTAGATTTAATAGTTGCTGTCTTTGTAATACAGCTCCAGACTTACTTTCACCAACCCTGATAAGGACGATTTGGGCAGATACTCTGTGGTCGTCACTGACACAGATGGAGTCTCTTCTAGCCACACTCTTACTGAGGATGGTAAGTCATGAAGTGTACAAACTACTGTATGTAGCAAACAGTTGTACAAGTTAAAAAGATTTCATAGTTCTGAGTCTTTTAGTTCTATTTCCTGGGGTTTTGCTGCTTTTGTTTGTTTGTTGATCATCTTTGTTTCCTTGAATCTGTTCCGCAGCCCTGAACACCATGTTGGAGCTCAGCTATGCCATCAGGCATCCAGGTGAGTGTTGTGCCTCAGAATCAGACCTCTGGTATCACCTGCATTATAATTATTCCATATAATCTCATCTTTGTACGTCTTTGTCTCTGTGCAGTTGTTCCTCTGAAACACGGTCTGAACTATGAGATTCTGGAGAAAGGTCACGTGCGTTTCTGGCTGCAGGCCGTCAAACTGTCCCCATCCGTGTCCTACAGGTTCATTGTTAATGACAAAGAAGTCACCAGTGGGGAGGTATGATGTCAACAATTAGTACTGACTGAATTTGAAAGCAGATTATATGAGAGTGTGTGCCATCTTGAATGCCTCTTTATAATATAATAGTGTAATCATACAGCTCGGTCTTGAGGCTACAACATAAACCTGTTCACCTCAACATTTTCTGTACATCCTGTCTTCTATATCCTTAGGCTTATGTCCCAGCTTTGTCTGAGATCTCTGATGAACTCCGATATAATCTGTTAGCTTGTAATCATAGAAACCAAACACAGACACAACATTCCTGTCAAGCCACTTTAACCCTTCAGTATCCATAGTTAAAAGGCCTTAATATAATCACATCACTCCTAAACAGGAGAACGATGATGGCCCACTGTATATGTTTGATTTTGCTTTTTGTCGTTTTTTAATCTTTTATCTACGATAGATATATACAAACGTAAAGAAATCTTTAGATTATAAACTAAATGGCTGCTATTGTTTTGTTTTTTTTTATATAGTGAAGACAACAACTGAATTCACGTTATTAATGATGTAATGCTATTAAATGTTTATGTACGTCATCACTGTTTGGAAACTGGACATTGAACCAGTTTACATTTTCACAAACGAGCAGTCAGATGATAAGCACAAAACTGGTTGTTGATCATTAAGTCAGTGTTTTTAGTTACGTACTGTATATAAATATATTTGTAAGTTACTTAGGTTGGTCTTCAAGCTATAGTAAATACAGTAATTACAAAAAGCAAGAACATCCAGATTTTTAAGAGTCAATATGAATATACATCTACTCCTTATTGTCCTTCCAGGGCCACAAGATCAGCCATGATGTGGCAACTGGAGTCATCCAGATGACAGTGGATCATTTCACCAGAGCCAACGAGGGCACGTACACTGTCCAGATCCATGATGGCAAGGCCAAAACCCAGAGCTCCCTGGTCCTGGTGGGAGATGGTGAGACTTTAGTTACCACACATGACAGTCAATAAATGATTAGCACATTTACTGAGTGACCATTTTCATTACAAACAGTGTTACATGTATGGACAATGTGTGGAAAAACATTTCATTTTTAGGATCAAAATCCAGTTTTATGTTAAAATCTATCTTTCACATTAAGGTATTTCAACCATGACTAGATTTCTACATGACTGCTGTGTTTTTTCTGTTTCAGTCTTCAAGGCTGCTCTGAAGGAGGCTGAGTTTCAGAGGAAAGAGCACATCAGGAAGCAAGGTACCAGCACACATAATGACCCGAGAACACTCTGACACATGCAGTATGTCACTGGGCTCTTACTCGGCTTTTTAAGCATTTTTATAATTAAAGCGGTGAATTTAGAGGTTTGTGCAGCTTGGCAGAGGTATGAGGGCCCTCTAGTTTTGACAGTCTTGACTGATGCTTCACTTTCATCAGACTTCAAAGGTTTTCTCATTTACATGATTCTTGTTTCTTGTCATTTTAGGTCCACATTTCTCTGAGTATCTGTATTTCACTGTCACTGAGGATTGTACCGTTATGCTCGCCTGCAAGGTAACAAACCCACATGATGAAGTGGGATTTACTGTCATTCTGAACTGCATGTTAATTGTGTTTTTTACTCTCTTTTTTCTTTTTCCTCACTTTTCCCTGTTTGATCCTGTGTGTTTGTCAGGTGGCCAATGTGAAGAAGGAGACTGTCTTCCATTGGTACAAAGAGGACGATGAGATTGTTCCAGATACTCCTCCTAATGTCATGTCTGGAGCCTGCGCTATTCCCATCCCTCTGGTAACATCTGCAGCATCCACACCAAAATCTTCTATGTGGTGCTCGGAGCTTGTTGACTTTCATGCTCCATATTAACACCACTTATATTTTTTGGCTTACAAACAAATATTCATTATATTAAAGTTAATATCAAAGTTCAAAGCAATAATCTAACTCTGAGCTAACATTTAACCCTCAGAACATGTGTGTCGTCATAAGAACTGTTAAAGTTCTCCTGTTTAGTGTTGAGTTGTTGTATGCAGCCACGTTTAGGTGTGTTGTCATATTAAAGAATAAGAACAAAATACTCATGAATTCATTATAAATAATATAACGACTTGAACTGACTTTTAAACGTGTCTACTTTAAGAGGTAGGGGTATATGGACACATGTAACAAAACAAAACAGAAACAACTGAACAATCATACATGTTGACCAGTAACTGAAATCAAACTCTGACCAAATACATTAGAGGAGGATGATGAATGAAAACTCACTTTTGTCACAGCTACATTGTAATTTAGTTTATTTATTCTTTAACCCTTTAAGACCTGAGCCGCTGTGTGTGTTTTCCCTGGGAACAAAGGGGCTTCTTTGCAAGCTTCCTGGGGGGGTACGAATGACACCATATTGGCTGTGAAGCGCAACGACGTTGCGCTTTACAGCCAATATGGTGTCATTATGGTAATTTCATTCGTACCCCCCAGGAATCTGTTAGTTTTTTTCCGATAGTACAAACCGTGACATAATTCTGAATGAAATTACCGTAATGACACTGTAAAATTACCGTAATGACACTATTTTGGCTGTAAAGCACAGCGTCGTTGTGCTTTACAGCCAATATAGTGTCATTACGGTAATTTCATTCGTACACCCCCAGGAATCCGTTCGATTTTTTTCCGATAGTGGAAACCGTGACATAATTATGAATGAAATTACCGTAATGACCCTGTGAAATTACCGTAATGACACTATATAGGCTGTCTATATTGGCGCAAACTGTGACATAGTTACGGTATTCCAAAGTGTGCTTGCCCAAATGTGTCACCGATGACGCACTAGGACTTAAAGGGTTAAACATCTTAAATGTATTTAAAGTTACATGTAAAGAGGCAGTTCATGTTTTCTGTGTCCCCCTGTCTGCAAGGATCTGTGTGATGTAAACTTTTCTTGGGCCCCTGTGTATGTCCACATGCAGCCTAAAGTTTGTGACTGTACAAACTATATGCAAATACTTGTTTTAATGAGAGGCTGAGCGCGGAGATTTACAGTCATCCACACATTTAAAATTTTTCATTTAAAGATTTGTAATTGAAGTAGTTGCTACCAGACTTTGGAGGTTCTTTGATTTGTACGTGCTTTCCCACAGTGTCCCAACACAGCGGGACATTTTGGATTCTCCTGAAATCCTGTGCTATGTCTGCCTATAATGCTTGGCAGACTTCAGGCATACTCACACTGATGGTGCCACAGCTCAGTCTGTAACCAGCTGCTATATCCTGTAAAAAGTACAAAGTCACAGCCTTTCAGAAACATCCATGAAAGCTCTGTGTGTTTTTTCTGCGTTTGATCTTAGGGGCAATGTGATCATCAGACTGACATGTACCTACAGTAGTATGAATAAAGCCATGTGTGTGTCCACAGTACACTTATAAAGTCAACATCAGACAGCACACAGGCATGCAGAGACCATGAATTGGCCTTTACTGCTGCTTATCTGATAATCGTGTTTTTGCAGTTCTCCAGAAAAGATCAGGGTGTTTACAAGGCCACGCTCAGCGATGACAGAGGAAAGGACACATCTGTGTTTGACATCTCAGGCCAAGGTACATTTTCATTATTCAGATTTGGTCAACTGTATTACTTGGTATTGTTATATCAGACATTTTCTACAGTATTCATTATTTCTTTCTTCTTATTGATTTTCAGTGTTTGATGACATCATCAATGCCATCGCCCAGATTGCTGGTAGGTTGGATCAGATGACTTAAACTTGGTCACGTTGTCTCATGCAGAATGTGTGTCTAAGGCATAAATGCAAACAATGTAGCCTGACGATATTCAATGTAAAGTTTGTCCTCTACAGGACTACCTCTTTGCTTCAAGCAGCTGTAACTTGATTTAGCTTGAAGGTCTGACTGTCTCCCCTCCCAAAAAAGCTCCCTGAGGCATGTTAGTGACATGTGGTATTCAGCTTATTCAGCTAACTTTATCTGATCTCCAGAACACTCCATAACACAAAATTCTGTAGAAAGGGAAAGGCAGAAACTCAACAGCCACAACTTTTGGGAAAAATGTTTGAGGCCAAAATCAGTTCAACTGTGTACTAAATGAGTGCACACACATTTCCCACGCAATATAAATACCTAGTGAACACTTTGTAGTAGTGAAACTGCAACCATCCAGCAGATACCTAGCCTCTGTAAATGCACAGCTTTACTTTGTGAGTCTGCCTGGCAGAGAGACATGGCTGTAAAAAACATTGTTGTTTTTAGCCGATTGTCTCTGACTGTGTGTTTGTTCCCATCAGGTGCTTCTGCCTCTGAACTGGTGCTGCAGTGTACTCCAGAGGGCATCAGGCTGCAGTGCTACATGAACTACTACACAGAGGAGATGAAGACTGTCTGGAAGCACAAGTACAGTTTAAATGCTTTATTTGACCTCGCCAAGTTGATACAAGGATTCAGATATTTACTTTTACAGCTGAGATGGAACAACATTTTGCCAGCTGCTGGGCTCTTTCTTGTTTAAACCTGCTACTTATAACCCCTAACAGGCAGTTTGTGGACTGACCCAAGGCTACTACATAACACTAATCTGTATACACTGATATTTGCAATCACTGACTGGTACACGATCAGATTATCAGAAAAAGCACAGCTCATCTGCTATGAAAACAAGTTTTTATCATCATCTTACTACGAACACCTGGAGGTTGGAACACTAAAAGTTACCTCACATGACAGGCTTTCAGTATTTCTGTGAGTGGAGCTCAGTTGATCAAACTTAATGCAACATACTTCCACACACTGATCCAGATTCTGCACTTTTGAATCAAATGGCTATGATAGTTGTGGGGTTGTGTTACATTTTGCTTTATTTAATCATGAATATTTGATGTTGTAGATGTGTTTAGGATTCAAGACCAAGTTTCCAGGGAACTTTAAAACACACATTCTGCCTTCAACCCAAAAACATGACAAGTGTTTGCGATGTTAAAGGTTTTGTTTGCAGACTCTTTCACTGCTAAATGCATGTTCAAAAGATTTCTCTTACCCCCTGTTATCACCAGACACTTGTATACCAATAATGTAACATCATATTCAGCCACTGCAGCATGCAGCCACAGATACAATATACAAAGTTACACATGCATGAAAACACTGCGGTCCTTATACAGGACTATAGGTCATGCATTCCCTCAGATGTTGTACACACATGTACGGTATTTCAAACATCACATCATGTCAATCACATAGCATTGATGTATGTTGAAGGTCTGGCTGTTCAACCTCACATCAGAGCAGAAGTTTTTTTACTTAATGGGTTATTTAGGTTTAGTTTAATTAAGCTTCACTAAAATTGTCTTAGTAACTTTCAGCTGTGTATAATTATTGCTTCATCACTGACTGAAATGAGAGACAAAGTGTTGATAATTAATCACTAAGTTATTATCAATAAAAATGCTTTATGGCAGTGTCTTCATACACATTAACAGTGTAAAGAAGTTTGAAATGCACCTCTATTTACACACCTTTCACAGCTTACAGTGGACTGTTACCACTGAATTAAACGTTTATACTCTACTTGGACATTTTAATTTACATGTTAGAAATCCCTCCTCAGTGGGGTTGTATTTGTGAGGATGGTGCACTTCAGACCAGATTGCAGAAATGTAAATGTTCACTTTGACACTCAGTATGAATTTATCAGTGAATGTTGAGGTCTGTGATGTAAATCTGCAGGGAGAGTAAGATTGCCTCCTCTGAGAAGATGAGGATTGGCGGCACAGCAGAAATGGCCTGGATGCAGATCTGTGATCCGTCTGATAAGGAGAAGGGTCACTACGCCATCGAGATCTCAGATGGCGTGCAGACCCACAGCCGCACATTTGACCTTTCTGGACAAGGTGAAAAGTTACTTCTACTTCTGTATATTCATTCTCCTTTTACTTTTTATTTTTCATTCTCCATAGAGATCAATTGTCTGCTTCTACTATTGTTTTTAAGTAATGTATATATGTACATTGTATTTTTATTTTTTCTCAACTTTGAGTTACTATAAAATATTTGGTGCTTTTGAAAAATAACACAAGTTATGGTGTTTTTTTTCCCCTTTCCAGCATACACCGATGCCTATGAGGAGTACCTAAGACTTAAGTAAGTTATTTGATCATACAGCAGTTTGTGAACATGTATCACTGAGTTGTGCCCAGTTTATATTAATCCTACCGAACTTCTTCTGTCTTTTAGGGCAGCTGCATTTGCTGAGAAGAGTGAGTATATCACTTGTCATACTGACACTGTTGGTCAGGGATGACTATTGTGTATTTGTTGTTTTAGACTCATGAACTTTTCATTAAAAGGACATTGATCTATTTTATACATTTTAACCTGTTATGTGTCAGACAAGAGATAATGTGGAAACTCTCAAGTGAACTCAGTAGCTCTTTAAACATTTAGAACATTCAGAATTTTACATGAGTCTTGCAGGCGAGTTATTTGCTTTCAGGGCAATGTAGAAATGAATGTTGAAAGAGTTACAGCCGTACATTCCTCCGCTTTCTCCCCCTGAACCTCTCAACCTTGTTTACACTGGGACAGGTGGACAAAGTGGTTGTCAAACAAATGTATAATGGAAAATTAGGCCAAATGTTTAAGTCTTAACAGTTGTCTTTGTATATTTTCTAATGAGTTCAAAGGTAATATGAACTTTCTTGTCTCTCCCCAGACCGTGGCAGAGTGGTTGGTGGTCTGCCTGATGTGGTCACTATTATGGAGGCGAAGGTGAGAATTTCTCAAACTCTGCCTTCAAACGACACATAAATCAACACTGTGCTACGGCGGCTTGTCGCACACATTTCTTTAAGGCATTTTGTTTACATTATTGCATCTGCCTTGTGGTAAGAAGGTCAAGAGTCAGAGCTGTACTGCCCAGGCAGCATTCCTGTGGAACAAGTGCAGGAACAAAACATAGAGCTTTCGCCTGTCATGGCTCTCCTATATGATTTATAGCACAAGTTGTTCTCTCTTTTGTTTGTTTATGAAAGAAAAAACGTTGAGAAAGTCTTTTACGTGAGAAGATATGCAGAGATAAGTAATGTGTGTTTTTTTCTACAAACTCTAGCAGTGTTGTTCATCTTACCACAGTGGTATCTAACCATGTGGAGCGATTTGGTTTTATGTAAAAAAAAAAAAGAAAAGAAAAAAAAAAGAAATTCACTCAAGTGCAACATATTCATGGTTAGCGTATGTGAATTTCCCTGGCGAGCAATCAATAAACAGGCTGCACAGTGGCTCAGTGGTTAGCACCGTCGCCTCACAGCTAGAAGATCCCCGGTTCGTGTCCCGGTTAGGACGCCTGGGATCTTTCTGTGTGGAGTTTGCATGTTCTCCCTGTGCAGTGTGGGTTTTCACCAGGTTCTCCAGCTTCCTCCCACAGTCCAAAAACATGCTGAGGTTAATTGATGATTCTAAATTGTCCGTAGGTGTGAATGAGAGTGTGCTTGGTTGTCTGTCTCTATGTGTAGCCCTGTGATAGACTGGTGACCTGTCCAGGGTGTGCCCTGCCTTCGCCCTAAGTCAGCTGGGATAGGCTCCAGCCCCCCCAATACCCTACAGAGGATTAAGCAGTGTATAGATAATGGATGGATGTCTTCAACCTGGCAGCACAAAAGATCTAAACTATCACCACACATCCAAGGATGACACACAAAATAATGTCAACAACTTAAAGTCTGACCAAATAAACCAAACCTTAAAAATGCTCACAATCTCCCTTTCTGTTCCAAAAGTGTTTTTGCAGACCATCACAATAACACAGTCAAGCTGACCTTTGAAGTTTTGACATTACAATTCACATTTTATTCAAGTAGACATTTGCATGAAATGTTCTCATTAATAGCGTTCAAAGATTTGTGAGGTTCCAGCAGGCAGAACAAAATGACCTCCCAAAAGTGATCGCTGTCCACCAAAAACTGATTATCGCTCAGTTTATCTGCAGATGCTTTAATTAGGATCCAACATTCACAATATGAAATACACAGAACTTCATGTCAGTTGGGCGGCTGTAGCTCAGGTGGTAGAGCAGGTTGTACACTGGTTGGCGGTTCGATCCCCGGTCCCTTTGCATGCCAAAGTGTCCTTGGGCAAGACACTGAACCCCAACTTGCTCCCAATGGCAGACAGACACCTTGCATGGAAGTCTGTCTCCATTGGTGTGTGAATGTGTGTGAATGAGAAACACATTGTAAAGAGCTTTGAGTACCACTAAGGTAGAAAGGTGCTATATAAGTGCAGAACATTTACCATTTACCATATTAAGTATAACACTAACGTAACGCGTAGTTCATACTAATAGCAAATTTAAGTTTAAATGAAACCTTTATGCAACAACTGCATTATTATTTGACCCAACATTTCTACAAGTGCACAAAAATATAACATTATTTTACAGGAATACTCTTGCCATCTCTATTTTTAAACCATTAACTACAAATCAAACACTTCACACCACTGTACAGACAAGCTGGGCTAGCTAGGCTAACCACAGAGTCTTTCTAACAACTGCTGCTGGTAATGTTATCGTATTCTCCACTGTCAACTTCTGTCTCTGCAGCTGTGGAGGTTGTGTTGCTGCTGATGGCCAACTTTGGCCTCAACAACCATTTCTGAATATGCATGTAATGATATCTGGATAATAAGCAAACACTAGTAGACTAAAGTTGCAGTTGCAGCTGCAGTTCTAGGCATCCAATAGCAGCAATTTGGATGGATGTTTATGTTGCTTTGCAAGACGGTTAGACAAATCATGCAATGCACTCAGCAGGAGCTCCTACTCACCGTTCACAATAAAACATTGGCACACCTTCATTATTGAGTTTTCAACGGATTGTGCAAGATATGAAACTGAGCTTATAATGTATGTATTTGCACCCCTGTAGAAGTGAGCCTTGACCTTTGACCTTTACCCACCAAACTCTAAGCAGTTCACCCTTGAGTTGAAGTGAATGTTAGAGCAAAATTTGAAGAGATGCCCTCAACATGTTTCTGACATATTATGTTCAGAAGAATGGGAAAGACAGTCCAAAAACATGATGTCTACAGCACGGAGGCAGAAAATACTTTGAGCTGCAGCTTTCCTTTTACCATCTGTTCAGTTAAGCAAAGACAGAAATTCAAATCCCAGCAGTCGCCCTCCTCCACTGCACCTACACCTGAGCTGCTCTGAAAAACAGATTGTTCCCGACTATAAATGTCTCACTTTATGACTGACCTGTTTGCAAAGCCCATGTTTACAGCTCCCTTGACTGCAGCACCAGTTTGCTGATGGGTTTGTCCTATTAGATGCAAATATCACAGTTGCTTCATGTGATACCTGGAAAGAAGCCTTTCACTTTTTTGTGTGCTTTCCAGGCATACAGTGCCGTGCAAAAGTATTGTCTGTACTGTACAGAAATCTTCTATTTTTGCATATTTCTCACACTTCAATGTTCCAGATCATCAAACTAATATTTATATTTATTAAATATTAGACAGAGATAACCCACAAAACACAAAATGTAATTTTTAAATGATGGTTTATTGAAGAATTATTGAAAACCTGTATCACCCCTGGGGCAAAGTAATTGCCCCCTTGAACCTAATAACTGGTTCGTCCCTTGGCAGCAACAACTGCAGTTAAATGTTTGTTTTTGTTTTTAAGCGGTGTATAGATAATGGATGGATGGTAGATAAGAGATAAGGGGGCAATTCATTTTTCACATGGGTCGAGATGGGCTGGACAGCATTTTTCCTTTAAAAAATAAAATCATTTTTTATAGCATGATTTAAATGAAAACTAGGATCACAGCAATAGGAATGGTAAATGGTAAACTTAAGTTAATACTCAATTACTATTGGCACAAAAATTGACTTTTCTTGCTACAAAATTTGATAAAGACATTCATGATCCCCAGAGGATTAACCCCACTGACTTTGGTGATCGTAATTTTTCTCTATCACCACCATGAGGTCGATGTTAGGATTTCTGGGTGAAATATCGTGACCTAGATCTTAATTTTCCGATAACTTGGTTTAATCCAGTGGCCAATGCCAATTCACCATGCTTATGTAAAGATCAAGATTAGCATTGTCCTTATTTGTGCATCACACGTTCCTCAGGCGATCCCATTTCCGGAGTTGGGAAGTTGTTCTTTAGACTTTGTTGTGTTTATATCCTTTAGAGCTGGAATGTCATCAACACAACAAAGAAAAATGTATTTATTACTCAGAGAATTTAAACAGGACGTTATTAGCTGATAGCAGCTTTACCTAACCTGTTATCAGGGTTACTGCTAATAAATATAAATGTGTTGAGTCATCTGGGTCACTCTGCAGGTACAGCTATGATAACATGCTAATAACATATTACAAAGTATTTTTAGTGTTATGTCCTCAGCTCTGCTAGTGTAAAAGGAAGCAACATAAAATCTGAAGCTTTTGATTTAGCAAAGTTATTTATTGCTTTGTAATTAAAAAACTAAGTTGGCAAAACTCCAAAGGAAAAGCAGTGTTGCTAAATCAGTGAAATAAATAAAATCAAAATAGGGCTAACAGTGCTCCAACTTGCTAAATTAACCAGAAAAGACAAGAACTACATTTCCTGGCTAAACCGAAATACAAAGGAAACCCATTCTTCTAGTGTGGAAAAGCTACAGTAAGCCTGGTCCAGTTTCCAGGTGGTCAAACAGCTCTGAGCTATGAACACAAAGACAACAAGGAACCAGCAGCCAGCGGATACAGAAACATACAAGGATGCTGTCAAGTGTTACAGAATAGACTAAGACAAGAAAGGCTGCCCCCATTAAATCAGAGCCGCCCTGACAACAGATTAGGTTTAAGTTTAAACCAGGTGTTGTGACTGCCACAACCTGATTGGAGCATGGGACTGGGCAGCCGTCCAATCAGTCACGAGGGTAGGGAGGAAGACGAATAAGGGCATCAGGCCAATCAATCAGAATGACAACAAGTATGTTAAACAAGCACATGAACCAATGCCAGGGCCTGTTCCATGAAGCAAGTTTACCAAATAAGCCAGGCTTATTTCTGTTAGTCTGACTTACTTTCAGTCTATTTCGGTTCCATGAACCAAAAGCTCAGTTAGTCTGGAAACTTAAGCTGAGAAACTAACCTGGTCCAAGGCAGGCTAACTGTCAGACTAAGCCTGAGTTGGTATTAAGTCAGAGTTCTTGTAATACTGAACGAACAGGAAAGCCAAGATTTTACTACTGACCCTTAGCAAGCTAACTGACTTTATTACCCAGTATCTGTCCTGAAATGTACGTTTATAGAAAATCAACTTGAATAAATAACTTAAATTAATCACACAATGATAAATGATAAGATGTAGGCGTACAAACATGTTCAATTATATGGTATGTGATATGTTCTATGCTACATACAATACGTCTAAATCGAAATGATCCCAACATTTCCTACATAAAAAATTAACAGCACAACTGCAAAAAAATAGGTTTTAATGACCAGGAATGAATCTATACATACACATATATCTTGAGTAAACATGTATCCTATACATTTTCAGCCTTGAAATGTATTTTTGTATCACATAATTTATTTAACCTACTGGGTTTCTGTTCTTACTGACTGATTGAATGTGTTGAATCAGTGTAAAAACTACACCATACTCTGG
>OMNN01097238.1:0-15802 GCA_900302755.1 Chromis chromis
GTTATCTTCCTAACAAAAAACAAACAAACAGATACACATCAGCAAAAACATAACCTCTGCTTGGCGGAGGTAACAATTAAAACTGAAAAATACGCGTTTAAAAACAAAAAGAAATGGAGAGTCCTGGAACGGCAGAGTCACAGCCCAGATCTTAATCCCATTGAGATGCTGTAAGGTGACTAGAAACAGGCTGGACATGCAAGAAACCCCTCAAACATCTCACAGCTGGAAGAATTCTGTGTTGAGGAGTGGAGCAAACTTTCCTCAGACTGATGTCAGAGACTGGTAGATGCTACAAGAAGCCAAAGGGGGCAACACTAGCTGTTAGGGGGTAGGGTGTCCTAACTTTTTCCTCAGTTACAATATGCATTTTTGTTGATATCTTTTGTTTAATGAGTAAAACAAGGTTCATTTTTGTTGTTTACCTGCAATTAAATCACTTCATTTTCCAGAGATAAATAAAACCAAGATTAGACATTGAAAAGTGAATGTTTCTTAATAAAGAACTGAATATTTAATGGGGTGTCCTATTTTTTCACATGACTGTACATTTTGTACATCAGTGAGTAGAGCAGGAGTACCTGTCCAGATCATCTGTATCGAAAACTAACACAAACGGTGGCACAGACATCCGCTGTAAGCCACCCAAGACCAATGTTTGTTATCTAACCCACAAGAATGAAATCATGCCAACAGACTCCAACCTGATTAGTAGTAGTATAACAACAACAACAACAACAACAACTACGTGTCCGTGGCGTCCGTTGCCGTCTGTATGCACGTCCACAAGGCAGTATTAAGAATTAAAGGTGTGAGGGTTTCCAAAGCTTTCAGATTATCGGACATGGAGTTCACAGAGACCATAATTCCAACCCCTCTTACCTGTGTCTCGGTGCACATGACGTTTTTAATAAATAATTGAGGCCAAAGATACAAAAACAAGGCCCAGTCATGTAAAGTATCCAAGCCTGGCCAGTCAGCATCAGTTTTTAGCATAACAGGCTAGATAATAAAGGAGTTCTTACCCCTTCTTTCTCATTTTCCATCAGAACTTTCTTCAGTGCAACCTTTTTCCCCGTCTGCCTGTGCTTTGCTTTGAACACCTCCCTAGGAAAGACAGATCACAGTGTTAGAACTCAACAGCAACAAATTAAACACATTCTCTTAGTTGACAACTTGAATTTGCAAAACAAAACTGTTCACTTGGGTGTGAGCAGAGGGGGGTATCACAAAGCAAGATTGAGGCTTTCTTTTGTAAGCCTAAAACCCCAATCAGAGATATTGGGTATCCCGACTGTGGTTAGCAACTTTTCATAATCTAACCTTTATTGATCCCCTTGGGTTCCTTCCTTCTCTACATTGACCCATCCTATTCAAAGTTAACCTTAACTATACATACTAGGAGCAGTGGCCTGCCGTGGTGCAGCACCCGGGGAGCAGTCAGGGGTTAAGGGCCTTGCTCAAGGACCCACAGTGGTGGTGACTGGGACAAGAGGTCACTCTCACTTCCCCACCTCAACCTCTTGCCAGTCTGGGGACTCCAACCGGTGACCCACCGGTTACACGTTCACAAACCACTTTTCTTTCTTCTTCATACTCTGTGCCATCACTTAATTCCTCATGTGATTCATCTTTTGCACAAAACGGACCAATCATGTCCTTCCTATTTCAGTCAAGAACAGCTTGTTGTTATAATGTAAAGCTAATAAAAATATTAAAATGTATTGCAGTAAAAAGCACTGCTCCTGCAAATGATGCAAGAGAGAACGTTGGTAATTGTGTAAGTTAATGTCTTAGTAACCCTCAATACACCCAGTTGTTTTTAACACGACAGCAGCACACTTAATCTTTAAACTTCTTACATTTAAACAGGCTATTGAGAAAGAGCCTTCAGGTCTGACATGTCCCATAGTGAAGCACTTTAACATGTGACCAAATCTATGTGAAATACATATTACTGATTAAATATTCACTGTCATAAAAAACCAACAGGCTGATTCATTTTGTAATCTCTGTCCGATCACCTGCACTACCAGCAGTTGGCAGCAAATCAGGACCAAACACAAAACCATATTTATAACCTGGCCACAAAGGACCCTAACGAACCCCACTGTGAAAGGGAAGGCCCTAACGACCCTCATTGTCATCATTCACACCTGGCCACAAAGGTGACTAACGAACCCCATTGCGAGAGGGAAGGACCTAACAACTCGCATAATGAGGGAGGGGCAACACTCACCCATCAGACTGGAGCTTCAATAGTGTTAATGGATCCTGAAGAGTCTAAAACCTGGAACTCCCAGCCAGTCAGTTTAGAACTGATGAAGCCTCTTGGATGAGAGGTGGAACATCTTGGAGCTAACTCAACCACGTCCAGATGCTACGATTGAAACTACAAGGACAACCATGACCTGGACAACTGAGAACCTTCCCAGGCATATTAATGCGCTTTCTGCATCACGAGCTGAATGCACGTAGGTTCCGAGGCAACCCAATGCATCTTACAGAAGAATTAAGACCCAAACCCTAAACCAGGAATGGGGAATCCTGGTCCTCGAGGGCCACTATCCTGCATGCTTTAGATGTCTCCCTCTTCCACCTGATTCAAATGATCAGGATCGTTATCAGGCTTCTGCAGAGCTTGATGATGATGAGCAGGTGTGTTGGAGGAGGGAAACATCTAAAACATGCTGGATAGTGGCCCTCGAGGACCAGGATTCCCCACCCCTGCCCTAAACAAAACCTCCCCTAGGACAGGTTAGGTGTGCTCTCTATCTCTCTCTCTATATATATATATAGGTTACTGAAAACTGTGGATTTAGGCTCAACACATCTGCTAACTCAGTAATCTCGTAGCGCTAGTAGCTCATACTGACTTACATCCGTTGTACCATCAGTGAGAAGCACCTAATTCAGCTGGTTTACAGACAGTCGTGACTTTATCAGCTACCAACTACTAAAAAGAAGCCCTCTTATCAGATAGTAGTTATTATCTGCTTTTAACGTCTACTAATAAATTGCTAACCAAGTAAAGGAAAGGAATGGCACTAGTTCCCGGTTTCTCTTCTCCTCCTGGCTAGCAGTTAGCTCAGCTCACAGATATAGCCACAACACAACATGTTAGTGTACTACTCACCCAAAGGTCCCCTGTCCTATCTTGGCCATTTTTTCGTATTTGGAGAACTCGTCACAGAAAGGAAATTCTACTCCATCGTAGTATTTCGACATGATGGCGGCCTCCCGGTCGGGCCTGGAGGAAAGACATCTCACGTTATTGGGATGTTTTTGTCAAACAAAGGCGATACAAAACATGCCCCAACATCATTTAATTGATAACATAACAACTGTTCAACAAGTTAAATTATAAATTGCTGTATTTTTACTTTTCAGCCGCGGCGGCATTGCTTGTTTTGTCTCGCTGCATCTCTGTTCCGTTCTCTGCTGCGACCATAGACTGATGAAAGAGGAAGGAATAAGAAGAACGGCTGCGACCCTGCTTCCGCCCGCCGCGTTTGGGTTCAGCTCAGTCTCCAGAATCCATGTATGAGTTTCATTAACTCATTGACAACGATAGAAACCACATGAAAACATAGAGTTCACATTCACGTTGTTTGCGCATAATTCAAAGCAATGAGCCATACAGTGAAGAAAATACGTGAAAGTTTAAGCGATACCAACCAACTGTTTTTGTTAAACAATTAATTAATGTAGTACCTGAAGGCATCAATATGGGACAACGTTAGCAGCGACACCAGGCGACCCGGAGGACTAACAGCACCTGCAACATGTACAGATCAAGAACTATAACAAAATATAGTCACAAATCCTATATATTTACAAAAGCATATTTATCCAGCCAATAATACAGAAATAATAATAATAGGATAGAAATAACTGTAATTAAAAATTAATGAAAATAAATAAAAGGGAAACTAAACAGGGGTCTACAGTAACTTATATTTGGATCTAAGTGTACAAAAAGTTCGAGCATGGGCATTTTTAATTTTCTTTATACATTTGTATAACAGAGACATTCATTTATGAGTGCATTCATACCTGGGGGGGATTTTGTGAAGGGCATTTATGTATATAATACTTATGATAATTATGTTGTTCACAAGATAGTCGACCTTCTTATTTTTCGTAATTATGCCTACTTGGATAGTTTTGAAAGAAAATAAATCTATATTTATGGATTTAGAACTCAACCAGTTGTGCAAAGATTGCCAGAGATTTTGAATGATGTGACAGGAGTAGAACAGGTGCTGTTGTTTCAACACAATTTTCAACTTCAAATTTAAATCTCTTTCTGATAAATTTATTTGAGGGATAAATTTCTTTCAACATTTTAAAATGTATCTCTTTATGTTTAGGAGGGATTGGGAATTTAAGGAATGTTGTTCTAATAGCAGATATTTGACTTTTTTCAAAGTTTTAAAGATTTAGTATCCTTCTTGGTAACGAAGGGTACATTATCTTTACAAAATATTGTCTAAGAAATATATTGTTGCACCCTTTATGTAAAAAATGTTCATTGTCAAGCACCTGCAACATGTGCACAGTGTAGTAGTGACAATACTATGAGCAGAAATACTGTATAGGCCACTTGAAACTGAATTTGAATAATTTATATTTTCATTTAAATTACACTGGTTGAATAATTATATAACAAAAAATGAATATGAGTCACATAATAATACATAATTCAAAATATAAATTATTAGACAAAGTTAAATCCCCTGAAGTTAAATCAGTTACTCTGAAATTGTATTTTATCCTAACTGAAAATTGAACTCACTATATTACCATATTTAATTTTTCCCAACATTTAATCACCTGTTGTCACATTATCAACATTTCCTGAAAATTTCATCAAAATCTGTCCATAACTTTTCAAGTTATCTTGCTAACAAACAACCAAACGGACAAACGCCGGCAAAAACACAATCTCCGCCGCTTCAATAAACGAAATTAGTTATTTTTTAAAAAAATGGGTTGAAAAGGGGGACGTGTCTGACGTCATGACGTCTTTGAAAAGACCCTCCCATATTTGGTCGCGGCTTCCTATGGCACTCGGCGTCCATGATGGTTTGCATGTCGCGCGTGTGGCAGCGGGGCTCCGGGTTTGCCGCGCAGCTCCGAAAGCGGGACTGGACGTGCAGGCCGGCGAGTGTTTCATTCAGGTACTACAGCACCAAGACGGCTCCTCAGATACCGGGAATGGAGTACCAGGTACGTTCTCTGCTCCAGGTCTTTTCACCGGCTGCTAACGAGCTAGCTCGCCAGCCACCGGCGCTAGTTTTCCAAGTTTAGTAACGCAATTCTTGAGTTTCTATAAAGTTTGGAGATGAATAGAAACATGGCTGACAGGACCGCCCGGTGCTCCATCAACTTAAGCTGGTGGTGGCAACGGAGCTGAGTGACTGTGAGCCGGTACATGAGCTAGTGTCTGCTGAGGGGCTTCACTGTGAAAGTTGGTGTGGACAGAGCTGTGTACACTGCTGAGTACACACTGTCACTATCACGGCTACATTGACAGGCTCCACATCAAAGGGCAAACAGTGTACCAACACGTGGTGTGGACCTGTGTGATGCCATGGTTCCCACTTTGACTGGAGCCTGGTTCACATGATGTGTAAAACTCAGGTGTTTACGTTGTTCTGTCTGAGTGTCATTTGATCAGACTGAAACTACTGTATCTTAACTGCTATGGAAGTGTTGGAGCACTCACATGGTGGACTCTGGCTTATCCTCACTTGTTGTAGCTTAAGGTTAATCCAAACAAAGATGATCTGACAACTCTGTATGGCAGCAAATACCCCAACACTGCTACTACTGTCTGTCCATTATTTCCCTGATTAATGAAAATGTATAGTAATATAGTCCATCACAGGTTTCCAAAGGCCAAGTCCAAATATTTAGTTGTGTTACTGGTTGTCTGACTATTCAAAGTCTAAAAAGAATAGGTTTAATGCAACAGAAAACCAGCTATACCAACTAGGGATTTATGATACTGTAATAAAATGACATTGTAATATTTTATTTTTCTTTGATATCAATAATGACTCTGGAAAATGACTTGAATAACTATTTGGAAAGAATGAGTCTTTCTGAAATGATTGGGGTGATTTTGCATCTGCATAGAAAACACAAGCTAATTTTCTGAAAAGCTGAAACATTACTTTTTTCTGTGCAGATACTTTTTGAGTATGAACTGTTTGGAACCCTTCTAATATGCTGTTACACTGACAAAGACATCCAGAATAGTTTATTGCTTTGGATGGCGTTCAGATATGGCTTTGCACTGGTCACACAGAGCTTTGTGGTGCTGATTTCAACAATTGGACTAGTTAGTCATGTTGTCTTCTGTAGTGGCAACAATTACATGACGGTGCCAGCAGACTACCTGTTTTTGGCCAACATACCTTCTGTTGCTGAAATATCTCTATACAATAATGATTATGACCACAGCAATAATAATAATATAGGCAATTGGTAATCAGTTAACAATTAATCATCCTCATAAATGTAAATGGTAAAAGTTCCACACCTATATAGTGACTTTTAACAACTTTACTATGTGTTTTCTCATTCATCCACTCACACACACATGCAAGGCACTAGCCTGCCATTGGAAACAACTCGGGGACACTTTGGCATGTGAACATAGCCATTAGTGGACAACCCACTCTATCACCTGTGCCACAGCCGCCCCTCTAACCAACGAACATGCTGATTAATGTGCTGCAGCCAGGCAGCTAATTAGCTGTTTAATAGCATCCCTGTGACTATTTTTGTGGGTTCAGCAAGCTAATATGCAGGATAAGACCTGTTTTCATGTTTGTGAGATTAGATAAGAAGGGGACTTTAGCTGGAAAGCTAATGTGGGTTGTTCTTGGTTAGCAGCTGCTGTTCTCTGTGTGGCTGTCCATTGTGCCTAAGACACAGGGCTGACCCACCATGTTATGTAGCATTTGATTAACAATGTCTCTATGGAGTCTGTACGGTATTCTGTCCAATGAATGCAAAATGAGGGGATGACATCTTTGAACCAAAAAAAAGTAAAATATAAATTTCTCCCCTTTTGGTTCCTGATATTTTTTCTCAAAGGAGAACACCGGACATGTGGTTTACAGAGCAGGTTGGCATGCTGCAGCAAAACAGCACTTACTTCCAGTTAAAATCAGAGACTGAAGTCCTGCTTTTGGAGATAACTAGGTGTAATGGAACTGAGGAACACTCCCTCTAAAGGCAGGACTATTCAGGGTGGCTCCTGCTGTGTCAGCGGAGGTCTGAAATTGATGAAAAGGAATTCAAAGAACATGATGGGTGTGTCTGTCCTGGAGGTGGATGAGAGCATACCTGCTATTAAAGGTGATGCAACATCGTCAGACAAAATGGTAAGCTGTGATACTTTATTTATTTTTGCAGGATGCCTGCTTCTGTCATGGGGATCTCATAGCAGCCCTGTCTACGGGGCTGTTTGTCTGATTGCTTAAAGAAAGAGGCTCCAGTTGATGTGGATTTTTGTTTTCTTCACTAAGCTTAAGCTTAAATCACACAGTAAAAATGAAGAGTCCTCCACAGGGAAGAGTGAAAGAGGCTTTATCAGCACAATGTACTACATTTACTTAATGTCTGTTCAAGGTGGAGCTTTTAATTCTGATATTATGCTGGACAGTTTAATGAAACGCATAATATTTTATCTTGTGGCTTAAACCCTTGACACTGTCCACAGTGCTCTGATCATCCCATCAACACAACATTAGTGTGTATATACATTTTTATTTCCATACAGTACGTATGAGAAAATAAAGCAATCTGTTCTTTTTTTTTTAGTTATTTCTCGTTAAAAACAAAACAATCACAAAGTATCGATAAGAATACCGTCAAAGTACTGGATCGATAAGCAGTATCGGTAAAAGTAGTAGTACCGTTAAACTCTTAACGATAGCCATCATTATTAAGAGCTCTATGGCACAAAGGGATAAGATGGACCAGGCTTTGGATGCACTCGAGCCCTGTCACCAGGACACATTCAGTGTTGGTTTGTTTCCTCTGCAGATGTGCATGTGTAACCTAAAATGTGTAACCACATACACAGTATGCAAGGCTTCCACGTCAGAAAAACAAAGTAGATGCTTGTTTTGACGAAGGGATTCGTGAGAAGATCAGCCACACCTTTTATTATTCATCAATAAAACGGTTGTAATAGAAGTAGTCACTGCCAGACTTGAGACAAAGTGCGTTTATCCCTATGTCCCTATAAAAACTGTTCATCCAAGAACCCTTAATGTAGACTAAATGATGTTCCATCAGACACACTTCTCTTGTGAACCAGTCATGAACAATGAGAATGATGTTGTCTTTGTATATCAAGCACCAAAAAGTTGGTTGTCTCATGATGTGTTTCAGTTAATTTGCCTTTACTTCACATCAAACCTCTTGCGATGCGACTTTTGCACATTCGCACATCAGAGTGTCGTTGCTGAAGTGATGTACAGTGCAGCCCTACTGTGTCCATTATAGTCAGTTGCTTCAGCCTGCTGTGGCTCTAAACGTTGGTCTCTCTGCTCTTGCTACAGGATGCCATTTGCACCCTGAACACGCTACAGACCAACGCCAGCTCCCTGGAGCAGGTCCGACGAGAGCGGAGCCTCCCTCAGCTGCAGCTGCAGGCGATGAGAGGCTTCCTGGAGCGAGCCGGCCTCACGGTGAGTCCATCACACCGACACAGTCAGTACATGGGGCACGGAGCAGTGACCACTTCAGGGAGTACAAAGAATGTTATTGTTGTCTAACTTGATAAAGTGCTTCATTTGTTTAGTCTTATCTGACCTGTGTGTGTGTGTGTGTGTGTCAAAGGTGGAAGAACTAGACCATCTCAATATCATTCATGTGACCGGAACAAAGGGCAAGGTGAGCTGACTACAAACACCAGCTGCTTGTGTGATATTTTTTTGACAGCATAAGTCGCATATAGATGTATAAACATATTCAACTTAAGAGTTTGAATTGTATATGTACGCTTATCTGACAGACTGTTCAGCTTTTAGATAGTAGGCTGTTCCTTTTTAATATTGAGTGCAGCACGCCCCCATAATGCAACCTCAGGCCAGAAGGTCATGCAAACATGCTTTCAAACGAGTGTTCATTCACCGAAGGAGACGCTAGCTATTGTGACAGCTGTACAAAGGTAACCCATGAGTGTCTGTTTTTCTTTCAGGGGTCAACGTGTGCTTTCACTGAGCAGATTCTGAGAAGTTATGGTTTCCGCACAGGATTTTACAGGTAAAACTACAATGTGTAAGAAATGTGCTACAGAGGACTGGTACAGAGAAACACATTGCTAAATCAGTGTATGAAAACTGTCATTAATTGTGGTTATTATTGACCAATCCTAAGCTTCGCCCTGCTCTCCTTAGGCCCCGTCCACACGGAAACGAACCCAGGCGTAAACGCACAAATAGTTTGTGAAACCGGTGTATCGTCCACACCAAGCCGGCGTTTTGGGGTCTGAAAACGATCATTTCTGAAACCAGGTCCCAGAGTGGAAAGATTTGAAACCGGCACTTTTGCGATCCATGTGGACGGGGGTAAACGCATAGTTTCTGAAACGCTTGCGTCATAGCTCCATCTCTTGATTAATGCGCCAAACTCAGAAAAGGACTACAACTATAGCGCCGTACTGCTGAAACTAGTCACCCTATTATCACTATTACAGCAAAGTATACTTCTTCTGCATTATCACTGTGTTCACCAAACAGATATGGAAAACACAATACACCACTTCATGTTCTATGTTTACATTGTATACAGATTTCTGTGCATGCCTAAAGTCCCGCCGCCAGTTTCCGTTACGCCGTCGCAGCGCCACTAACAGGCCTGGCATGTGTTTTACATCGTTTTCAGTCGTTTCAGGTGAATTCATGTGGACGGACACATTTACTGAAACGGCTCCGTCTTTACAAAGAACGTTTTGAAAACGATACGCGTTTTGGCTTCATGTGGACGGGGCCTAAATGCTTCAGTCAAACTTGGACAACATTTTCCAGCACAGGATCACCAGTTTTACCCACAATGCAAATAAACTTATGGCAGTCATAGACAGAATAGCGATTGGTGGGCTGCAGGCTGGCTCTGTCCTGCCAACTGAATGTTGGTGTTGGAAGTGGAAAACGACTTGGTTGAAGTCTCATGTCATCTTTTTATGCTTCCGCGTCAGCTGCAGCCGTTGCTGGAGCCATTATGTCTTTGGTTGTCTGTCCGTCCCATTCTCATGAGGATGGTGCCTCTGGAACACCTTGAGAGAACGTCTTTAAATCTGGTCCAGATGTTCACATGAACCTGAAGATGAGATCATTAGAATGAGTTTTTAGTCATAACTCAAGAATTCATCTGCTAAGGATAGCTACATTTTATGCAGATGTGTAAATGTTGTTTTGTTGTGGAAGAAACAACACATTGGTCATCTTAGGCTTTGGGAAACACTGATTGACATTTTTCAACTTTCTCTTACATTTCATAGACCAAACAGCTGATTGATTAATAGAGAAGATAATTTACAGATTAATCGATGATGTAAATAATTGTTCACCAGGCTCCTTCCAGCAATAAGAATGATAAAGGTGTAGCTTGTCCTACACTGACAGAGCTAAAAGGAGAGTGAGGAAGATGTGTAACTCTGGGTGAAGTCACACAGACTGAGGAGGGCACTCTTAAGGGGGAGTGTATAAACACACACAGAACTTTTGGAAGCCTGTGCCCTTCTTAAACTTCTTAGGGTGGCTGTGGTTCAAGTGGTAGAGCGGGTTGTCCACTGATCTCAAGGTTGGCGGTTCGATCCCCGGTCCCCCCTACATGCCGAAGTGTCCTTGGGCAAGACACGGAACCCCAAGTTGCTCCCAATGGCAGACTAGCGCCTTGCATGGAAGCTCTGTCGCCATTGGTGTGTGAATGAGAAACACATTGTAAAGCGCCTTGGGTACCGCTAAGGTAGAAAAAGGCGCTATATAAGTGCAGACCATTTACCATTTAAACTTAACATTTTGTCAACATGGTGTCCAATCAGCATCTTTCTGAAGCACCTTGACTTATCATGCATCACCTGCTGAGATATGTGAGTGAGATACACCAAAAGGCACATACATTTTAAAGCCTTTTATACCTTGTATGGATTAATGGACCTGGCAGGCACAAAAGCCACGTGATACTTTCCTCGCATAAAGCCCACTCCACACTCTGGTCGGTGTCCATTGTGTTGCGTCCTACAACAAAGGTCATCTTCATAGCCTGTCAATTGAAACATGAGAGCTGTGGTCAAATGAAATGTGTAGTAAATGATTGAGCCACCAGGCTACCCCAGGATTTGTCACATTATTCTCAGACCTGATTTTGAATGGGATCAACTATTGGCATAAGAAGGCATGTACATGGTCTGTCTTGACATTAGATCTTTTTTTCTGAAACACATGAAATGTTCCAAACCTCTGAGGTCCTCTGAGTAGTATTTTTGTAGCCTGTGTTTTCTACACGTGGGCCTCTAATGTACAAAGGTCTATATGCAGAACATTGCTCAAAGCTTAGGCTAAGCAGTATATTCAAATTTGTCATTAATCATTTACCACTGTAATAATAGTGTGTCAACAATAATTAAGGAACTCCTAATGCATATATGTTTTATAATGGCATTTATTTACTTAACTGTATTAGTTCAAACTGATAGTATAGTTTGATTTCAGTCCATTGTGAAAAACATTAACTGGACAATCAAACCTGTGAATCCCTCAGTCACAGTCAGTCCCTGTGGAAGAGGGACGTCTTTATGCTGTTTGCTGTTTCTGCTTTCAACAATACTGCTGATTTTCATGAACCTAACTAATCTTATAATCCAGTAAATATATATTTGGAGTAGCCCTGACACAGATACAGAGGAGTGCACTGTTGTTAAAATCATGCGCTGCTACTACATTTGGTTTAATATCATTGAATAAGTATAATAAGACAGATGTAACATCCTTGATAGCTTGAGGCAGGCACAGAGACCACCAAGTGTATGTAAAATGAGGATGACAGGGTTAATATTTGTATCTATGTACGTAAACATATCTTTGAAATGTGTCTCAACCCACATGTTCTCACCTCTCCTGGTTGCAGTTCCCCACATCTGGTACAAGTCAGAGAGAGGATTCGAATCAACGGGCAGCCCATAGGAAAAGAGCTCTTTACTAAATACTTCTGGCAAGTTTATGGACGGCTGGATGAAACTAAGGTACGTCTCTGTTTCAGCTGATAACAGACTAACTATGGCTGCTCATTCACTTCATTCAGAATGATTTGATGGATTTCAAACATGTAAAGAGCCCGTATTATGCTTTTTGTGTGTTTTCCCCCTTCCTTTTATTGCATTAAGTAGCTTTTGTGTGCATCTAAAATGTCTGCAAAGTTACAAAGTCCACGGCAAAGGGAGTCACTCTGTCCCACAGACAACACTGCACCAGAACTTATCTGTCTTCACACTTGTTTAGTGGCTAGTTTGACCCCCCCTCAAACAAAGAATGGGCAGCTACCTCACAGTTTGCCATTGTTAATCCCTTTTTAGACACAGGATGCGTAATACTGCAGCTTAATCAAGTCTGTTGAAGTGACAGCATTCTGTCATAGAGAGAGCCATGGTGTCTATGCCATATTTGTCATTCATGAAGGATTGGACAGTAGATCATCTGACAACATGCATAACAATACGTGAGTAAACATAAATTAGACTAAAAACTAAATCTGCTATGTAACAAGTGATTTAACTGCAGCTAATAACCTGTGAGTTGGCAGTGTGACTTGCTCTTGGATCCTTATCAGTGCTGTCACCATATAGAAGATACATTCTGATTATAAGTAATTAATGAAGTTATTGCTGTTGTTCCACATGCCTAAATACGTACCACGCTCTCTTTGGAGACGCTTTTATGGATCTTGCTTAAAACCAGATGCTGCAGGTATTTATTAAACTCAGAGGAAAGACTACATCACTTGTGCATCCTACCCCTTAATGTCACTGCATGCAGCTCAGATGTGTGCCCTGTTTAAAGTGATAAAGAAATATTACTAGATCCGATGTAGTAAGACTGCCCTCGGGACTTTTAGGAAAAAGTTACCAGGGTGCTCATTCAGACACGAACACCAAGTTCGGTTGCTGTCACATAAATAGAAAGGGGTGCATGTGTGAAAGGGCCTTGATTTACTCCTACTAACGCTAACTCCAAAATGGCTTTGGCATGAGCACAACGCCCCAAATGTTCTGCTTTTGGCTGCAAGAGGGAACGCTAGAGTCTTCATACACCTCTAGAATCTGAGGAACTGAAGATCTAGTGGATAACTTTTAATTGAGATGGTAATATCACCACCACAACAGGAAAATCCCTGTTGTTAGCATGTTGTGCGATTAACTTTGATGGTATGCGCAGAGGACTGATCTGCTGGGCGTTCTAAACAAAAGGAAACTTTAAAACCAATAAACGAGGACTTGGTGAATCGGCCGGGATGATAATTGGTCAATCCCTAAAATGGAGTGTTCCAGACAGTGTGGGATGAGGTACTGCAGCAATGTACAGTATGACAAAACCTGTTCTAGTAGACCTACAAAGTCAACATCTGAACCTGTAAAGGAGCATAATACTGGCACTTTAAAGTAACAAGCATAGATGTGGTTTTTAACCAGTTTGCTTTCTCAGCCTGAGGAGAACTTTGCTGTGCGTTATCAGTGTCACAGGTTGTAATTGAGTCAAGTACAAAATGAGACACCTCATGTCAGGACATGGCCCTCATGTGACACCACACTTTGGTCACTTGACCAGCATTCAGTTCTGTTTGACTCCTAATTTTGGACAAATCGTTGTTCTTTCTTGAAAAGAAACTGTGTGCTATTGAGAAGAGAAACCACAGGCAAAGAATCTTAATAAATCACTGTACTTGAAATGTAATGTAGGACATTTGACGATGTGTTGCAATGTGTGGACCGTTCATAAAGATGAGGGGAACTGCATTATTGATAATATGTTTACCAGCTTCATGAGGTCGTTACTGTAAATCAAGGATGGCAACTCCGGTCCTCAAGGCCCACTATCCTGCATGTTTTAGATGCTTCCCTCTTCCAACACACCTGATTCAAATGATCAGGATCGTCATCAAGCTTCTGCAGAGCTTGATGATGCAAAATCTAAAATATATATTTGCTTCGGTTATACTTTTTTACTTACTACATAATTTCATGTGTTTTTTCATAGTTCGATGCCTTCAGTTTTGTTCTGCAGTGTGGAAAATCTAAAAAACTGAAGAATGAGCAGCAGTGTCTGAATTGTTTTGTATACCCCGTGATTGAACAAAAGTATCTACAGGGAGTGAAAATGCTGATGTAAAGACAGACAAATACAAACATGTATTTATTGGTATATAATGTTTGTTGCAAACAAAGCAATGCAGTCATTCATTCTTCTCTGTTGTCTCCTCAGGACGCCCATGGAGGGACAATGCCAGCATACTTCCGCTTCCTCACCATCTTGGCCTTCCATGTCTTCCTCCAGGAGAAGGTGTGCCATTAGCATGAACTGCCTTTATTGAAAGCCAGCAAAGTGGATTGGGATTTGGATTTCTACCTAACATAAATGACAGACTCCTCATCCTGCACTGAAGGCAGACACAGTTGCAGTGAGACCAGTTCCAGCCATGAGATTTGATCCTAAAAAATGTTCACCATTTTCTGCTTTTCTTCAGAAATGAATCATTTTAACATTTTCTTTTTTTTTCCCATTTGTGCACAACATTACAAAAGCTCAGATATTGTCCAGAATTGTTAAGGGTTCATTTTCTGGTGAGCCTTGACTGACTCAAACAACAAATCCTGTCTTCTAGCCTGTAGCTGTTAAGATGGCTGGTTCTGGATGGACAGACTGATGGGGAAGTTTCTTATTCATTACTGACTCATCTTGAATCTAAACAGCTCTTGTCTTTGGTCAGGTGGATCTAGCGGTGATTGAAGTTGGTATTGGTGGAGCATACGACTGCACCAACATCATAAGGTAAGATTCTCTGTTTAAATGTTGACCCTACACACCGTAAAAGAATAGCATTAACATGCTGTAGTTCTGGTAGTGCACGATAGACATGTGACTTTGATAAACATATATGCAACTGTAATATCTTTTATGATTTTTGAATCCAATAAAAGGCAGCCATTTAGCTTATCCCTGTCGGTATTATCACTATGAAATATGACTGATCCACAATATCCAACTGTATCAGACTGCTGAGAACAAAGGTGTGTCTTAGTGCAGAACCTGGCCTGTAGTAGGAAGGTTTACACCTGTGTTTTCTGAATGAGAGCCAAATAACACTACATGTTTTCCTCTTTTGGTTCTGACATACTGGCATGCTCCTGCATTAAAGCCAGTTAGAATTTAGAGCATAAGTAAGCAGTGTACTTGGTGGGGACTATTGTCAGTAGCTTTTCACAGTATTTCTGTCAGCAGGACAATTTGTGAGGGTTTGAGTCAAATTCAGTTTGTTCATGGTAACGCAGGAACATGTAAAACAGTAAAACAGTGTGGACCATTGCTATGTTTTAATAGGTTTTGTCACAGAGTAACAAGACATATCAGGCATTGAAACACTCAACACTTGTATGTTCAGGGGTGGTTTGGGTCTCCACAGGAGGTTTGTGGGAAAAAAACAAATAAATAAAAAATTCTTACACTTGAACTGTCAACAAGTTATTTACAGGTAACAATTTTAGATAGTTTATTGGGGGGGG
>OMNN01097238.1:15822-27849 GCA_900302755.1 Chromis chromis
AGCACACCATGTAAAATTCATTTTATTAGTGAACTGCTTTTTGATGTTTAAACTATTGAATGCCTTTGTAAGATAATACAGAAAAAAGATGATAGGGATTGAGGGGAGGGTTCAGCATGTTACTCAAAGTATGTTCAGCTTATTCTATGTACAGTTTCCTCTTATGTAATCACCCATGTGACATAACATAGTTGGAGCTGCTTGTGTTACAGTCTATCACTGACTGATAAGATCCAGTTGTAGTAGAGCTGTAAAGTGGGAGGAGCTATCTCAGCTGCCTGTGTTTATGGAGTTGAAAGTCTCATTGACTCACAATTAGATCTCCTCTACAGTCTGATTCAAGATGAAACTCTTGAATCATTCATCTGCCCAATTGATTAACAATTACAAAAAGGAGGAGGAGTTCACAATGACTTCCAAGTGGGGCTGCATGATAGTGAAACATTGTGATAATTACATTTCTTCTGCAATATGTAAAAATATAGGAATTATCACCAGACCTACACTGCTGACAGAGATCTACATCATCCTTTGTGTAGCTGAAATATTTCCATACAACTGACTGGGGCTACATGATCATCGCTCAAACAATAATCACGATGATTTGATCTGTATATAAAAAGCACAGCCATTGACAAAGCTACACTTAAAGCTAGTGGCACAGTTGGGACGCAGCCACAGATCACCCCGAAACTATGTCTGGAAAACAATAAGTAATAATGATTTAGGATCTGGGCTTTGGTGGGCAATATAAGTGACAGAACAGTAAAAGATTAACAAGACGGAGAAGAACAGCAGACGTACCTGCAGGAGACAAACTGTTCTGTCTCAATCAGTCAATCTCACAATAAACAGAGCAGAGGATCCTAAGGTCCTGGGATGCTCTGATCTCATCACTCCTCTATGTACTGTACACTTTTTTTCTTCCCATTTTTATTGATAGAGAGAGAGAGAGACAGGGTGAAAGGGGGTATAGAGGAGAGAGACATGCAGCAAAGGGTCTTGAGCTGGACTCTAACTCATGACCACTGCTGGCGACCTGCGCCCACATGGTAACGCCTTAACTCAGCGAGCTGTGCGGCGGCCCGTACTGTCCACATTTTACTATAGTAAGCCTTGTTAATGAAGAAGCCAGCTTGTGAATGACAGGTTCCTGCTATCCCATGCTGTTAATATAAACCATGTTCAAAGCAAACACAGTAAACCTGTGCTCCAGAATAGTAGACTCATTAAAGAGCTCCTAAGCTTAACACCACACTTGCAGCTTTCCCTATGTTAACCAATGAGCGGTGATTGCTACCACGTCTCTGGGGTCATCAGGTGGGAACCTCCCTTCAACGGTGTTTCGTCTAGTTCAGGTGTGGGGAATCCTGGTCCTCGAGGGCCACTATCCAGCATGTTTTAGATGTCTCCCTCTTCCAACACACCTGATTCAAATGACCACCTCATCATCAAGCTCTGCAGAAGCCTGATAACGATCCTGATCATTTGAATCAGGTGTTGGAAGAGGGAAACGTCTAAAACATGCAGGATAGTGGCACTGGAGGACCAGGGTTGCCTACCCCTGGTCTAGTTGGTCCCACAACACCTCCAGGAGGCTAGACAGTGATCCCTGGCGTCCCAGAGTCACTCCCCTAGAGCCAACCATCACCCCTCCTCACCAAAACACTTACTTCATTTGCCTACACTACCACAAACAGCACTACTATCAACTACCCCAGCCTCTCATCAACTGCACCAATAAAAGCGGGGTGTGGATACAGACCCTGGTTCAGGCAGGGGGTAAAAAGTGTAGAGGGTGCTGAAGGTGGAGGCAGCATAAAATATATGAGCAGATTCAGCAAACAAACTCAGAAACTAAGCAGCCATACAACCACAAAGAGACTATACAACTCAACTCACCTACATGTAATGTATATTGATGATCAGCTTTTCTTGATTACCAATAATCGGCATCTGCATCGGTCCTGGAAAACCCAAATCGGTCAATCCCTAATTTTATCGACATGGGTGGTTTTCGATGAATTGAGTTTTCTATGGACGGAGCATTTTAATCAATGTCACAATCGATCATGTTGATTTTATTATGGGAAGTCAAAATCATGATGATGATGATTAATATTCCATTAATAGTGCAGCCTGACAATAGACATTGTGTTTCTCTTTTGCAACCGGATGTGAAGCCTCTGTCTTGTGAATAACATTTTTTATTTATTTTTTTACTGGGTTTGTCTAGGAACCCCTAAATGGGAGCCAATGATGTTCTATCTGACAGACTTACAGGAAACTGCTGTTTCTTCTCACGTTGCATTTAAAACCAGATTATGAGACAGACTAATCATACTGATCCCCTTCTGAGGTTCTGTTTAAAGTGTGCTGTTCCTGAGCAAAAGCTTCATCACCACTTTATTAGTTATTGATAAACTGTAAGGAATAACAATAGGTTTTTATCATGATAAGTGTTTGAACAAAACGTAACCAGTGTTTGTCCCTGTGTGGTTGTGTCAACAGGAGGCCGTGGGTGTGTGGCATCTCCTCCCTCGGCATAGACCACACTCAGATTCTAGGAGACACCATTGAAAAAATCGCTTGGCAAAAAGCAGGCATCTTCAAGGTGTGTTGTCTGCAAACACTAGCACTGTGTCACTGTTTGATAATGACTGCACTAAATGTAACTCATTAACTAGCTTTTGGAGGCTTTTAACTTTATCTGCAGCAGGAAGTTGCTCTGTCATCATGAAGTTGTGAATTTAAAAAAAACAAATGTGTTTATTTCAAATATCTTTGCTAGGGTTGGACTAGGAATAGGGTTGGACGTTCTGGAAGAAGCTAGGAAGGATACGTTCAGTTAAAGGACTGCTATTTCTAAACTCTGGAATGAACTTTCTCTCTCAGTTGGAAGGCATGATTTCTCCAGGTTGCATTCAGACTCGGTGTAGCTCTTAAAATGTGAACTGCTTGTTACCTGTCCAGTGCTCTCTCATCTCACTTGCTGTTGGTCATGTGTTTGCAGCCAGGGGTCCCTGCCTTCACAGTCAGACAGCCAGAAGACGCGCTGGCTGTGCTCAGGGACAGGGCCAAAGAGATCAGAGTAAGTGTTCATATTCATATGAGTCTATAGAATGTTCCTGTGGAAATCAAGCTTTAAATACCCTTTCCTCCAGCTGCTCAGTTGTATTTAATACAGTCTATTGTGTTGTTGCAGTGTCCTGTGGGGGTGTGTCCAGAGCTGGACGACTACCAGACCGACTGTGGACCCTTGCGTCTGGGCCTTGCAGGGCAGCACCAGCACTCCAACGCCTCCCTGGCCCTCCAGTTGAGTCACACTTGGCTCCAGAAAAGATGTCTACCAGGTAGGACTGATGGGTCTACAAACATTTGAACTGTCAGTGGCAAGAAGAACAACATGCATTCAAAAATGTTTTCATGAAATTGGCTTAAGAGGACAAAAGCTACCATTTCTCACAAAACAGGACAAATCTGTTTGATTTGGCAGCACCGAAAATACTGTATGTGAGGAAACACCAATAGGTGAAGCAAGGTTTTACATATTGCTGCAATATTAGCGATATACAGGGGTGGTTGATATTATGGGACCCATTTAGAATTCTTTTTATATTCGTGCATGAATGTGAAGAGAACCCAATTAAATACATGAGATGAAAATATTATACTTTGTCTTTCATTTATTTAGGAAAATGATCCAGTATTAAATATCTGAGAGTGGCAAAAATATATGAATGGTAAATGGTCTGCACTTATAGAGCGCCTTTCTACCTTAGTGGTACTCAAAGAGCTTTACAATGTGTTTCTCATTCACACATTCACACACTAATGGCGACAGGCTTCCATGCAAGGTACCTGCCTGCCTTTGGGAGCAACTTGGGGTTCAGTGTCTTGCCCAAGGACACTTCAGCATGTGGAGGGGCCGGGGATTGAACTGCCAGCCTTACAACCAGTGGACAACCCGCTCTACCACCTGAGCCACAGCCGCCCAACCTATTTGAACCTATGTTAACCTGGGTGTTTTTTCAGTCAATAAGATGGTTGCAATGGGATGAAAGCCATCTACCAGATACGTAAACATCTTTTACACAGGCGTTCTGTTCCGTTAATCTGACGGCAACTAAACAGGTCAGCTGCAAGTCTGAATGCACACTCTGGTCACTCATCCATAAAAGCCGCATTGGCAATCTTGCTAGGTCGAACCTAGTAGTAACATTTCCATATAACTTTCAACATGGCACAAGTCTGAACTAAGCCGCCACTAACTGATAGACGCGCACATGCAGCGTTACTTTAGGGTGTGTGAAGTGATTTGAAGAAGGATTTTTCTACACATAACACACCTTCATCACGCACTAGTAAGATTGCCGACTTTTACAGATACTTCTCAGGCAGCCAACCTGTTTATTTGCTGTGGGATTATCACAACAGAGTGCATGTGTGAAAGGGGTATTACAGTGACAGAAGCAGATGTAGAAGGCTGACACACAAATGATTCTGTTTGTACTATTTCGGATGTATATGTGTTCGCACTTTGTTGTTGGTGTGTAGCATCGGCACACTTTTGCAGATGCTACACAATATGGAAATTCTGGCCTTCAGTTAGGTCTGTGATTCCTATCTGTGATTCTTCCTTTGATGTCACAGCAAAACAAAGGTCATACAACAATAGTAACAACCAGTTGCTAAATACCATGCATGCATTTTCCATTCTGTAGTTCTGACAGACTGCTCTGACAAAAAGCCCTGACTTTAATAGACACATGAAGATGGCAGTGTTATGTATTCCATGTGTAAAAGGTTCTTTAAACTGAGTAAGCTTTCACAACATATCCTCTCTCAACAGATAAAAGCTTTCCCTCCACCAGTGTTGAGAGTTCCGGTGTATTTAAGGCGGCTTCCTTCAAGCCCAGCCCCATAATGGTGAAAGGTGAGTCCTGGAGCCATTCAGGCTACGTCTACACTCAAATTTCTGTTTTGAAAACGCATTTATACCACTTTAGGACCACTTAAGCATACACTTTTGGAAATGCTGTTGATAGCGTGTTAGCAAACTCCAGGGTTTGTCTTGGTCTGGATGTTTTTTTTTGTTGTAAAACCCAATTTTAAAATGTATAGCCTCGGTCAATATGTATGTATTGATAGTGAGTCTGTTTGCTGTCAGGACTGGCAGATACAGAGTGGCCCGGCAGGAATCAGACTCTGAAACATGGAGCGGTCACCTACTTCTTGGATGGAGCTCACACCATGCGCAGTATGCAGGCCTGTGTAAACTGGTTCAGAGAGATTGCAGCCCAGCATGAAAGGAATGCAAGGTGAATCTCACTCTCTAATGACATGATACTCTACCGTTCCTGCATCCATCAAGCAACCTAATGGAATTGCAAGTTCAGTCAAGAGACACTTATTACACAAGGTGCTCAAGTGTGCATAATATCTGTTTCTATTATGAATGGGTTAAATGATTTACTGTAATTTATTTATTAAGTATTAATTATTAACATCCCTACTTCTGTGACTGCAAACACAACACACAGACTTCCAGTAACTGTTTTGTTACAGATGAGGGAAGTAACTGTTCTTTGCAGCAACACGTCGCTACTTCTCTCACACAACAGGAGGGACTTGCTTCATAACAAACCCACCAGTCTACGTCCCCACCTTCATTAATGTGCAGTCAGACTGTGGCTGTGTAACCTCACTGGTTATAGAACATAGTAACTCTTTTAATTCATATGATTATCAAGTATTTGTTGATAGATATAGATAGAGATGGAGGTGACTATTTCCTTTAGTGCTAATACCACACTGTAAAAGTCCTGCATTGTAAATGTTAAAGTAAAAGTATGTGATTATAATCAGGAAAATGTCCTATGGTATTACAACTAAAGGCAGACGGTAAAATGTCTCCTGGGACTGTTATATTATAAAACAGTATCTCTCATTAGATTATCATTACTCGTGCATTAATGTATTAGGCAGGATTCTACTGTGTAGTAACTCTAACCGCATGTCCCTTAAAGAACCTGCATTGAGAATTATAAAGAAGCAGACGTGACTCTAGTAACCATACTGTATGTATGCCATTAGGGCCTCGCAATAAACATCCAACAATGGATTTAGTCTTGATAGAAAGTAGCCCTTTAGATAAGTCAATGAATGTAAGTCAGAGAGATGAAGATGAATACCAGAACATTACCACAGCACTTAATTTCAATAGATCCAACCACACGGTGATTTAATGTAAAGATTAAATCAAACTTTGGTTTCAACTGTGAACACCACTGAAAATAGGTCATTTAGCATTTAAGTCTTCTAAAAACATCCACCTGTGTTCACTGTTATTTTAAACATGGTAATGAATTACCACATTTAATTAGATAGTGCTCTGTGTCATTGCACAGTCCTGCCTAGTAACAGGTTTTCATTGGCTCAAATGGAATCTGATTTGCTACATTTCAGTAACAGAAAACCATTTCAGGCCCTAAATCACAAATCAGTTCCTGAGTCACTGAGTCAGAGAAGTCATCACCTGTTAAATGTGAAGGCCACATAAGTCAAATGTGAGCAGCACTGGGCTGTAGTCCAGCTGGCTGATCGTCCATATTAGTTTTTCAAGATGTAAAATAGAATCAGGTGACCTGTTTGTTTCTGATACTTGAGCACCTTCATGTAGCTTAATAACTGCTGTTGTTACTGTCACTATCCAGACGCTTGTTCAGGAAACAGTGATATGAAACCTTGACATGCTTGTGTTGTAGTGGACCTGTGGCCAGAGTGTTGCTGTTTAATGCTACAGGAGAGAGAGACTCGGCGGCCATGCTGAAATCACTGGTGGTGAGTACAACTGCTGTCGCCCCTACAGAGAATAATGTTACTGCCTTTAAAACTATCCAGCAGGATGCTGTCGTAGTAATTGTATGTATGTGGATGTCCTTATAATGAAATGTGGATATGATGCAATGACATTTTGTCTTACAGGAAAGATAAAAGTAAAAATACTTAGACTCACAAATCTATTCATTCCAATTTTTCCCAACTTCATAAATCCTCTTCATAAATACTTGTTGATGTCTGGAAAGTGCCACATTTCAGTGCTTTAAGTCACACTCTGCTCTTCTTTCTTTTAGCCATGTCATTTCGACTTTGCTGTGTTCTGCCCAAACATCACTGAAGCCATTGCTTCTTGTAATGCAGGTGAGATCATTGACAGTGTTGTCTGCTTGTAGAAGCTGGAATTAGACTCTACCTCAAATGATTAAAGGACTATACCACTGCTTTTGCACTTTAAGATTTCAATTTTTTCCTGACAGCTAATTATCAAAGCATACTTTAACTTTTAGATAGTGGTTTAGAATATTTCAAGGATTTCGTCAATTCTTTATCACATTTGGAGAAGTACCTGAATATGGTTGTTTTCAAGGGTTGGAAAAAGTAGAAGTCTGTCATGTCTGTGCTTTATATACAAAGCCGGAGTCAGGACATGGTTAGTGTAGCATAGTATGGAGGCGGAGGGAAATAACATGTTCTATTTCATCAGGCTGGTAAATGTTAAATAAAGACATAAGTAACATTCTGCAGCCTTCACATGTGATGTGTAGGAACCTGACATCAATAGTGACAAAATACACATTCACTAATCTCAACGGGACCAAATGTTGCATCTCTCCCCTCTCTTCAGAAATCAGAAAACTTTATTGTCTGTCGTGACAGAAAATCGTCTTAGACGTGGCTCTACATCAGGGGTGTCAAACTGCGGTCCTCGAGGGCCACAATCCTGCATGGTTTAGATGTGTCCCTCTTCCAACACACCTGATTCAAATGATCAGGATTGTTATCAGGCTTCTGCAGAGCTTGATGATGAGCTGATCATGTTTATGTTGTATTACTGGTGTTGCTGGTTATATTATTTGTGTAAATGTGGGGGTGTGGGGAGTCCAGGTTTTTGCCTGCAGTGTCCAGGAGGGTGAGACAGGCATCCTCCACCCCTCTCTTTGCCTTGTAAGCCAACTGGAGAGGGTCAAGTCTGTCTGCCACCATGGAGGTGAGATGGTGAATCATCACCCTCTCCATACACTTCCATAGAACTGATGTTGATGCCACCGGTCTGAAGTCCTCCATCTTGGTGGCATTAGGCTTCTTTGGCACTGGAAATATGGTGGTCTCCTTCCATATTTCTGGAACAAAGTTCAGGTTTAGAAGCTGTTGGAATAGTTTAGTAAAGACACCTCCCAGCTGAACAGAGCATTCTTTCAGGACCCTGCCCCTGAGTCTGTCTGGACCAGGGGCCTTGTGATGGTTGATCTGGCCCACGATGTGTGTTACCATGCTCTTGTCCATTGTGACTGGTGTACAGGTAGGACTGGGGGGAAACCAGTCTTTTTGTGGGAGTGGCTTGTTGAACCTGCCAGAATAGGTATTCAGCTGTTCACCAAAGGCAAAGGGATCAGGGCATGGGATCTGTGCTGGTTTCTGGACTCTGCCCATCATGGTGTTGAGGCCTCACCATGCTTCCCTTGCCTTTCCAGATGTAAAAGTTTCCTCCACTTTGTTTTTATAATGGAGTTTGGCCAGCTTGATTTGCCTTCTCAGCTCACTATTTATCTCCTTAAGTCTGTGGGTCTCCCTGTCTGAACGCTGCTTTCTTTTTGTTGAGACAGTGTTTTAGGTCCTTGGTGACCCAAGGCTTGTTATTAGGGTACAGTTTGACCTGTTTAGATGGAATGGCAATGTCCACACAGAAAGTCAAATAGGTGCTGAGTCTGTCAGCAGGTCCAGGTCTCCTTCACAGCTCTGGAAGAATACATCCCAGTCAGTGATGTCCATGCAGCCCCTTAGTGTCTCTACAGAGTCTTTATTCCAGACTTTAATTGTTCTTGTTTGTATATGTTGTATCTTTCTCCACCATAATAAGACGATCAGTGATCAAGACATCAGCGTCAGAAGTTGAATTCACTAGTAAAACTCCATTTCATCATATTTATACCATAAAGATTTGGAACACAGCCTTGAGCATGTTTTGATCAAGGACCTGACATCAAGTCATATATCATAAACATTTTTGCTAAATGCAAGTGTCTGGTCAGATTAGTATATATCTGTATGCATATTAATATATTATGACTTTATTCATCCATCCTTTCATTCTGTCTCTTCTCAGACCAGCAGAACTTCAACGTGTCAGTTGAGAACATGCTGACTCGCTGCTTGGACAACGAGAGGAGCTGGCGTCTTCACAACCGTCTGGGGGATAACACAGGCACACAGCTGCTCATCGAGGGCACCCTGCCACTGGTCCCTGAAAAGAAAACAGACACCCTGGTCTTCCCCTGCATCCTCAGCGCCCTCCAGTGGATCACTCAGGGCAGGGATTCAGTGCTGGCAGACCCATCCAAGAGAGTCTTCCCAGTTAAACCCAGTGTCATGGCCAAAGCTGCTCCTCTCTGTGAAGCAGCTGAGATCCACGTCCTCATCACTGGAAGCCTCCATCTGGTAGGAGGCGTTCTCAAACACCTGGACCCAGCTACTTCAAAGTGAACAGGTCCATGTGAAATATTTGAATTCAGACCGTTTAAATAACAGATGGTGGGTAGTCTGCTTACATACATTTACCCGTCATGGGGAGAAATAATTTGTACAGATGATGTTTTGTGCTATTAGCTGTTCAGACAGTGACTTTAGGTCTTGAATGGGATTAGCTGCACCCAGCTATTGCTGTTGTCTTGGTAGATTCTCAACTGTGACTGACACTAACAGTCAGCTAATTTGGACCAAGGCAGCTCCAGTTTCACCCAGAGCCTTACTGAGAAGCACACAAATGTGTGCAGCTCATGTCTTTAGTCTTACTTGAAGCCAAATGTGTTTACATGAACTGCAGACAGTACATTCATGTACGCCACAATGTGAGCTGAGTTTGTCAGACTGAGAGCCTGTGTGTGTGCTTCAGTTATCGCTGATGTCCTTTGGATGAACCTGAGTGGTGAGATGTCTATTACGTTGTATTACATTTGTACAAAAACTGCACATCAATAGATACAATTGTGAGTTTTCTGGTTTTTAGCGTTTCTATTTGGATCACTTGACTCTTTATCTTTCACACTTGTTTTTAAATGAAAACCATTTTGCACGTTTCTACTTTTATGTTGTCACTACTTGTCACAGTGGTTCATACACATGGCCTCCTCATCTCTTTGTTGTAGATGTGTACATATTTCTAAGACTAGTGTTGGCATCAGATGAATTAATGGAACTGCCAATCAAATGCAGTGTAATGTGTTGTACACTGGAATTGTAGTCTTATTTAAATGGGCCTTAATTTAACTTTGCATTATCTAACGGTAATACATGCAGTTGTTGTATGTATGTCTATTGATGAGATACTGGACTTGCATTAAATGTTGTCATGATGATCTGTCCAGAGAATCTGACAGGTCATCACCTTCACAGGAACCTCAGCCACAGCTGTTCAAAACCTCAGTTACAAATTCAATTTCAGAACCAAATAAACAACGCTGACCTATTCTAATGTTCACATGGACCCATCAAGCCATAAAATGCACTTAAATGAAATTGTAAATTGTGAAGATGAAATCTGATCAAATCTTAGGTCAGTTAAATAATATATAGTTATTATGTCAATCATTGTTTTGAACATTTCTTTGTCTCCCCTGTGTCAACCCAAACCTGATAGTGTGTTTAACAAGTGTAGACACAATCTATATTGTTCACTGTCATCAATAAATGTCTTTCCAAAATACAGCCTGTCAACTTTTGGAAAATATGCCCTGTTCACTATCCACCAGAGTGCCTCCCAGAATCCCCCGTTAGCCGTGGACATCACCGTCTTTATCAGTGGTGGTCTGATAGGCTGACCTCATGCTCCAATACACATTCATACCGGTGGATCACAATACTTCAATACATCTGTGCAGGAAAGTTTTCTGGGAATAGGGCCAGTAAAGTGTTGGTAAATACTAGGAGTTACATGTGATGCTGTCATGTTGTGTTGTTAAACCTGGGAATGAAAATCAGCTGAGAACCTTTGACTCGCATCACCTCACCACAATCCACCAGGAGATACAGCACCACCCATACAGCAGTTCTGCACATGAATGAAACACCAAAGCGAATTTTAAAAGTTGAATAATGATGAAACTGTGACAACATGTATAGAACGATGAGGAAACTGTAAACCTTCCTCGTCTCTAAACAACAGAAATTCCATAATTCCATCAGGCTTTCTCCATTTTTTTCCTCCATATGAGATTTTACCAGCATGAATTTAATGTTGCCTTGTTGCTGTGTCTGCTGGAACAGTTTAATGGCACACAGCTGGAGAAGCAGCACCACGGGCTGGTTATCTCAATGGACCAGTGCATGTCATGCAATACATATGCAATATGCATAAATCTATGTTCTTTAGTTCATAGGATTTCTGTCAATTCAGTTGAAATGTAAATGCAAAACTGGCCAGAGAGGAGAAACAGAGTAGCAGTGTGCAGAGATTTGGTTTGCAGAAAGTATTTAGACTGTGATGAGCTCAAACTAAACCTCATTACTGAATGAATGAGGAATGCCACGAAAAGCACAGCTACTGCGTTCGCTGCAGTACGGTCCAGTCTGATTTGTAGGCTCACATTGGTTCTTGTAGTTGATGGCTTACAGAATGTGAATGTGACAGATGCTGTTTATTTTTTTTAATAATCTAACCTTCATTGATCCCCTTGGGTTCCTTCCTTCTCTGCATTCATCCTATTCATAGTTAACCTTAACTATACATACAAGCAGTGGGCTGCCGCGGTGCAGCACCCGGGGAGCAGTCAGGGGTTAAGGGCCTTGCTCAAGGGCCCACAGTGGTGGTGACTGGGACAAGCGGTTGCTCTCACTTTCCCACCTCCACCTCTTGCCAGTCCGGGGACTCGAACCAGCGACCCAGCGGTTACAAGTTCACTTCACAAACCACTAGGCCTAATGCTGCTTCAGCTGGCGTGTGTTCATCCAGTTACTGTTCATTACTAAGAA